>CAUYPK010083725.1:0-71427 GCA_963574355.1 Loris lydekkerianus | reverse complement strand
TGTTGGGGATTCATTGAGGGTACAATAAACCAGGTTACACTCATTGCATTTTTTAGGTAAAGTCCCTCTTACAGTCGTGTCTTGCGCCCAAAAGGTGTGGCACACACCAAAGCCCCACTCCCCTCCCTCCTTCCCTCTCTTTGCTCTTCCTTTCTGATTTCATTTCTTTCCTTTTTCTTTTTTTTTTTTTTTTTTAAGCAGGAACTCAACTTTATTGCGTCAAGCAGCCACTTATATAGAGCGTGGGGAAGGGGTGGGGAAAGAAGGCGGGGGATGAGGTGCATGACCAGCTACTTTTTCTTGCAGCCATCATTGTTGTTTGGTGGGCCCAGGCTGGATTCAAACCCACCAGCTCAGGTGTATGTGGCTGGCACCTTAGCCGCTTGAGCCGCAGACACGGAGCCACCTGTTTCCTTTTTAAACCAAATAAACAAACAAGAACAACACAGTGGACAGTCTCCAGACCCCAGCAACTCAGCTTTGCCTAAACAGGCCAAGGAAATGCCATAGCCACCAAGTGCTTCCCGTTCCTCAGACTTTCAGAAGCAACTCATCTTTCCACAGAGAGACTACAAAGCTGGCTTCTGCACCATCAGAACTCACCTGCTTCCGGAGACAAAGGCTCCTGTATGAAAAGAAACCACCAGAAGCCCCAATGTGTTGCAACACCAGGGCCTCAGCGCCTCAGGGCCTGTGTTCTTCAGGCACCATCAAAGAGGTGCCTCAATAAGGGAACACACCTTTCACTGCCACCCTCGCCCACCTGACAGGGCTGCACACTCTGTCACGGTCCAGAGGAAGACAAAGGCATGATTTTCAAATCTTTCCAGTAAGAGGAATTCACTTCCACTGAGCACAATTAACTCTGAGTCTTCGGGGCAGGGTTCCTATGGGAACGTGAACTCTCGTGAGAGAATTCAGTCCGTCTGTCTCCAAGGCCTGTACCTAACTGCCCACATCTGAGGGGCAGAACGCAGTCATCACAAAATGCACAAACGAACAATGTCTGAACAAGGACCTTCCGCCCAACCCACAAATTATTATCAGAACACTATCTGCTGAAGCTTTAGAACCAGCCAGAAGAATAATCATTAAATATAAATATATACAAAACCCACAATAGATTTATCACAGAGTAATAGATGGCCCAGTGGCTTTCTCCCAAGAAAACCAATTCATAACAACTTTGGGGACTGTCCCGAACCCATGAACCAACCCTCCCCACTCACCTCCTACCCGAGGGGAGATGGGTGGGTTTGCCTCACACGCAGCTGTAAGGTAGAGGAAGACCCTGAACAAGCAGGTACGTGTCCACTTTCACAATCCTCCGGGAGGTGGGATGAGAGTTATGTCAGAGAATAAGAAAACTCGGGCTGAACGCAGCAGCTCATGCCTATAAATCCCAGCACCCTGTGGGGCTGAGGTGAGAGGATCATTTCCAGCCAGGAATTCAACACCAGCCTGGGCAATACAGCGAGACCCCATCTCTACCAAATGTTAAAAAATTAGAGGGGCACAATGATGTGCACGTGTAGTCCCAGCTGCCCAGGAGGCTGAGGCAGGAGCATCACTTGAGCCCACACGTCTGAGGCTGCAGTGAGCTACGATGATGCCACTGCGATCCAGCCTGGGGGACAGAGCAAAACCCTTTCTCTAAAAGAGGAATAAGCCAAGGGAAAGGTTGGTGGAGAAAGAGCAGGGTTCGAGGACTATGGTGACACCAGATACTCCATTGCATTCATTTTCTCTTGGCCACTTGAATCCCTAATCCGCTGGTCCTGGGTCTGTCAGGTTGATTAGGTTCATTTTCCAGAAGACAGAAAAGCCCTTTACCAGCGGCAGTGGCGGCCAACTGCCAGGGCCTGGGCTGGGAACTGCCACGGGGCCTCCCTTTTCCTCAGCCACCCCCTCGCTGTTCTCTGTACCCACGGTGAATCCTTCATCGACGTGTCTGTGTGAACAAACAGGACGGCCCATGCCAGCACAGATGCCCCCTGCTGCAGATGTTGTCAGGAGCCCGTGAGAGAGCAGAGCTTCCGTGAGAAGGAGTCTGCGGCACACATCGCCCCTTGAGGGATGACAGGCTGGGGGTGGGGAGTGGGTGAGGAAGAAGGGCCCGCTGGGCAGCAGCAGGAAGGCCAAACAGTGGTGCGGGTGACTGGGGGTGGGGGACTAGCTGTGAGCCACAGTGAGAACAGGGCAGTGGCACACAGGTATATAAAGAGCTCTATGAGCTAAGCAGCCCCAGGCGTGACAACACGGGACCAGGGGAACTCCACTCACGGTTCCTGAGCACAGGACACAGAAGTGGCATTCAGCTCCAAGTTACAGACAAGGGTGCAAGTACTTAATGGGACAGAGAAAAGACTCAGTCTCCCGTCCCCTCCTCAACACATTATGTTAGGCTGACCCATGCCGCTGCCACGGCTCACACTTCACAAGCGCCACAGGTGACAGTAACAAAGGGTCAGACCCTGTCACCGGGTGAGCTGCCATCCACCCTTCCCCAGCAGTGGCTCTGTCATTTAGCCAAACAGTGAGAATTCGCCTCCTTTAAGCTTTGCAAAGACAAAGCTCTCTGGTCTTCGTAGGGCACACAAGATTAGCATAAACTGTTATTGTTCCTACAATAAATAGGAATCCTTCCCCTGTTCCAGGAAAGCTAATTAGAAACATCAAAAACAAAACTCATGAATGAGCAGTCTGAGCACTTTCAAAGTGATTATACAACACAGGATACAGTGGTGTGTGTGTGTGTGTGTGTCAGAGAGCGAGCTAGTGAGAGGGAGGGAGGCAGCCACTGGTGGCAGGAAAGATGACAGCAAGGAAAATGATCTGAGAGCCTATAAAATAAAAGCCTTCAGACAACCCAAGAACATAAATTCTAAGGAACAAAAGCAGGGACAGAGTGACAAAGTTTTAAAAATACAAAGAGGTTAAAGCAGGGCGCACACTTCATGGGCTGTTAAATACAAGTGTTGCGCATTTAAAACCAAATGGCCAAGTACCCCAGCCAGGCTCCATGAGGCTGGCATCTGGAGCTGCTAGTCATCTGGGCGTGGCCTCCACTGGGCCCACGGCTCTCTGCAATTTGACCTTCCCCCTCACCACCACCTATCTGAAACTAGCTGAGCTAGCTCCCAGGGGGTCCTCCAGCTGCTGAGCCCAGTGGCCTTTTCTCACTGCTCATCTTACTGCTCTCTGGTGTGGCACCTGAAGGGCCTTGTCCTCCCTCCTAAAACTCCCTTCTTGGTTCCGCAACGGTCCTCTTCTTCTATCTTTATGTTCCTCCGCCTCGTTCTCCCTTCAGACACCAATGGCCACCAAGATTTCAGCAGAACCTTTCTTGATATAGAACCTTTCTTCCTGTTCTATACCCTCCCCCTGGAAAATCTTAGTTGTCTCCATAGCTTCACCCCTATCTGTCCCCTGTGGGCTTCTTGACCTGGATCTGGTTTTTAATCTCATGTACAAACCTCACCTTCCCAGCTGTCTCGTGGGACCCTGGCCGACCTCTCAAGAGCACTGTCACCAGGCAGGGTATGGTGGTTCACAGCTGTAACCCCAGCACTTTGGGAGGCTGAGGCAGGTGGACTGCCTGAGGTTAGGAGTTAGAGACCAGTCTGTGCAAGAGACAGATCCTGTCTCTAAAATTAGTGAGCATTGGCGAGTGCCTGTAGTCCCAGCTATTCAGGGAGCTGAGGTGAGAGGATTACTTGAGCCCAAGAGTTTTGAGGTTGCTGTGAGCTATGATCCCATAGCACTTTAGCCAGGGTAAAGAAGTAAGACTGTCTCAAAAAAAAAAAAAAAAAAAAAAGGCACATTGCCAAAGGGAGAATCAGTATCTTCACCTTAGAACTTCTCTCTCTCCTACATTCCATCTCTCATTCCTAGCTTTGTAGGTTCATCTGTCACCACAGCCACCATACAATGCCTCCCTGTCATATGCATGTCACCTCAACCCATCTGTCACCTGCACAAACATGCCCATGCCCTTTCACCCCACTGGCCTTCATCCAAGTTCCACCGACCTCCTCCTTCCTTTACTCCTTGCTCTTTCTGCTTTACAAAATTCCTTTCATTTTTTAAAGGCTAAGATGGCCTGTTGCCTCCTCTTACAAGGTTTTCTCCATTACCTCTCACGGCTACCCTCCTTGTGAGGCACAGCTCATGCCTGCATTGCTGCACTTACACATCCCACTGCAGCCCTTCACATCTTGCCTACCCAGGAGCCGAAGTCAAGAGCAGGAGTCATAAGTCACCCTTTTCTGTGTCTCCAAACCTAATGACAGTTGGCACCAACTGGTGCCAGTCCCCAAGACAGTCTTGGTAATTGCTGTTATTCGGGGCTCTCTGGTTCCCTGTTTGTCTTTCTACCCTTCTCCCGGGCTGTAGATCTGCAAAGCAAGTAATATATGCTAATGACCTTCCACTCATCATGGAGAGGAAGAGTCCTCTCCCCTTCCTCCTCCACAATGTATTCCTCCAAGTTCCTATGCAAGCCTGTGCAGAAAGAACCTCAGAGGTTTCTCTCCAGGCACAAAAAATTTTTGAGTCCTTGCAGAGCTATTTTAAAACATGCACTTCTACGCTTGAAAGCTTAAGGAACATCATACAGCTGAATAATCACGAGGATCACTGTTTGTTTTGACTGGTAACATTAAATTTGTGAATTTCTGATATATTTCTTTCTAAAAATCTTCATCCTGATTAAATAAAATTTGGTAGAAAATAAAAGGCAAATTTTTACACAGATGAAAGGACTTTAGAGAATGCATAATCGTGGGAGAAATTAAAATTCCAATGTTTTGAAAATCACATTTTTTGAAGAAGTGACATGTATTCGATGTATAAAGAAAACCATTATTCCATTTTAAAAAATAGCAAATTTTTATCAAAATGAAATCTTTGTGGCAAATTACTAGAAATGTCAAACAAAAAGTTATTCTTGAAATGCTAAATATTTTTTGCCCCTGATGAGGTGTGCAAATTGCAAACATTGAATCCTTCCCCCTTTTCCTTCAACATTTCAAAGAAAATCAAATCACTACCTGGAGGCACCTTACCATGACTGTTTCCTTCCTTACCCAGAAAGAAACAATCTTTGAAGAGCTGGATTTCCAAGACTAAAAGGAAACACATTTTCTTTCTTTCTTTCTTTCTTTCTTTCTTTCTTTCTTTCTTTCTTTCTTTCTTTCTTTCTTTTTTTTTTTTTGGAATAAGATAACATTTTATTAGTTAGAAACCATTATAAAAAACAGCAATAAAATGAGGTAGTACAAGTGGAAGGTGCCCTTATCAATAAATCCTCGGAAGTTTAGGACCCCGGCGCATGTTGTAATAATAAAAAAGGTAATTTCTAAAGGATCAAATTGCAGAACTGTATAATTTTATCAAGAGGCAGCCGTCTAACAATAGAAAACATCAGGGCAGTGATAGTCTGGGAATCTCTAACAGGAAACACATTTTCTATAGTGACTAAAGAATTCTCAATGACTACTTAGGCTTTTAACTTTGCACACTATGGCTCTGAAAAGGCCACTCTATTTTGCTTTAGTTCATCAGTTTCAATGGACTCCTATCCATGCCATGAAGCCCACCTGATGATGTGCACCCAGTCTTCTCTGAGTGAAATGCTGAGGTCCTAGCAACTGAGGAGAAGGCAAAGAACAGATGTTGACCTAGACTCCAAGAAGGCCTAATCTTCCCAAGTCCCCTAAATATGCAGAACAAAATCCTTGTGCCATGAGGATGTCTTGGCTAAAAAGATGTTTTAGGGTTTTGTCAACTACAGGTAGACACGTATCTTCTACTGGTTAAAAAAAATCATTGAGCCATTCAAAGTATCTTAACTCAGTATCAGCAGCTCAGATGTGGACAGAACTCAGACCTAAGCCAAGCCCAGGGATACACTGGCTAACCTACCTACTATTATTATAAAAACAGAAACAAGAATCTGTTTATCATCTTTCCCAGTGTATAATAATCTCTAACCTGAACTTGTTAACAAGTATCAAACAAAATTTACAAAAAAGTACCATGCAGGCTATCTGCTGTAAGTGCACATCATTTAAAAATAAATTTTCTCATACTAGAGCAATTTCATCACAAAATGGACAAAAATTTAGCCTCCATGGGCCTACTGTGACTTTCACATTTTACGTGCCCCCCTATTATTAGTCAAACTGAATTGGTGGAAGTTTAAAAAGATGCCTCTCACTTTTTTTATTAAATCACAAACACATAGATCATGTATACATTAGTGCATTTATGGGGTACAATGTGCTGATTTCATATAGAATTAGGAATGCTTACATCACACTGGTTAATATATACCTCATCTCATTTACTTCATTATTGTGTAAATAATGATCTAATAGATCCGACATGCACCCTTGCATTATGCATCATAGGTGTGATCCCACCATTCACCCTCCCATCCCCCCTCCTTCCTCCTTCATCTTGGGCTACAGTTGTGATCTATTCTTCATATGATAGTGTGAGTGACTGTAAATTGATTTCATAATAGTACTGAGTACACTGGATATTTTTTCTTCCATTCTTGAGATACTTTTACTAAGCAGGATATGTTCCAGCTCCACGTAAATGTAAAAAAGAGGTAAACTCTGCATCTTTTTTAAGGCTGCGTAATGTTCCATGGTGTACATATACCAAAATTTATTAATCCATTCATGGGTCGATGGGCATTTGGGCTTCTTCTGTGACTTGGCTATTATGAATTGAGCTGCAATGAACAATCTGGTGCAAATATCTTTGTTGTAAAGTGATTTTTGGTCTTTTAGATATACACCTAGTAGAGAAATTGCAGGATCAAACAGCAGGTCTACTTTTAGATCCCTGAGTATTCTTCATATTTCTTTCCAAAAGGGACGTATTAGCTTGCACTCCCACCAGCAGTGCAGAAGTGTTCCCTTTTCTCCACATCCACGCCAACATCTGTAGTTTGGGGATTTTGTTATGTGAGCCACTCTTATGGGAGTTAGATGATATCTCAAAGTGGTTTTGATTAGCATTTTTCTAATGATTAAAGATGATGAGCATGTTAAAAAGCAATGGAGACGATGGGCAACCTTGCCTGGTTCCTGACCTGAGTGGAAATGTTGTCAATTTTACTCCATTCAATATGATATTGGCTGTGGGTTTGCTGTGGATGGCTTCTATCAGTTTAAGAAAAGTCCCTTATATACCTATTTTCTTAAGTGTTCTGATCATGAAAGGATGCTGGATATTTTCAAAAGCTTTTTCTGCATCTATTGAGAGAATCATATGGTCTTTGTTTTTTAGTTTGTTTATGTGATGTATTATATTTATAGATTTATGTATATTGAACCAACCTTGAGATGCTGGGATAAAACCCACTTGGTCATGGTGTATAATTCGTTTGATGTGTTGCTGGATTCTGTTTGCTAGGATCTTATTGAATATTTTTGCATCTATGTTCATTAAAGATATTGGTCTATAGGTTTCTTTTCTTGTTGGGTCTTTTCCTGGTTTGGAGATCAGGGTATTATTTGCTTCATAGAATGTGTTGGGAAATATTCCTTCTTTTTCTAGGTTTTGGAAAAAGTTAAGTAATATAGGTACTAGTTCCTCTTTCAAGGTTTGGTAGAATTCTGATGTGAAGCCATCGGGTCCTGGACTCTTCTTTTTTGGGAGGTTTCCTATAGTTGATTCTATTAATATTTCAGTACTTGATATAGGTTTGTTCAGCATTTCCAATTCTTTCTGATTAACTCTAGGAAGTTGGCATGCTTCAAAGTATTGGTCAATTTCTTTCAGATTCTCATAATTCTGAGAATAAAGTTTTTTGTAGTATTTAAGGATTTTTTTAATTTCTGAGGTGTCTGTTGTTATTTTGCCTTTGTCAATTCTGATTGATGATACTATGGACTTTAATTTTTTATTTTTGGTTAGGTTGGCCAAAGGTTTATCAATTTTGTTGAATTCTTCATAAAACCAACTTTTTGATTCATTGATCTTTTGAATAATTCTTTTGTTTTTAATTTCATTTAATTCTGCTCTAATTTTAGTTATTACTTTTCCTCTGCTGGGTTTTGGGTTGGACTGTTCTTCCTTTTCCAGTTGCTTAAGATGTCCCATTAAGTTACTAACTTCCTCTCTTTCCATTCTCTCCGGGAAGGTGTGCAATGCTATAAATTTCCCTCTTATGACTGCCTTTGACGTATCCCATAGGGATAATTTGTGTCTTTATTATTATTTTTTTGTAATTTATTATTTATTATATATTTATGTATTTATTATTATTATTATTTTGTTCCAAAAATTTGGCAATTTCCTTCTTAATCTCATCTGTGACCCAGCTATCATTCAGCATAAGGTTTAGTTTACTTGTCTTTGTATGAGTATGCAAAGTAAATTCAACTTTCATTGCGTGATGATCCAAGAAAATACAAGGAATAATTTCTATACTTTTAAATTTGCTGAGGTTAGACTTGTGACCTAAGATGTGATCATTTTTGGAGGATGTTTCATGGGCTGAACAGAAGAATGTGTATTCAATTTTGTTAGGATGAAATGTTCTGTAGGTGTCTGTTAAATTCAATTGTTGTATGGTGAAGTTTAAGTCCAAAATTTCTCTGCTTAGGTTCTTATTGGAGGATCTATTCAACACTGTCAAAGGGGTGTTAAAATCTCCAACTATTATGGTCCTGGAAGATATTAAATTGTTCATGTGTGTTAGGGTCTTCCTCATAAATTGAGGAGCATTCTGGTTGGGTGCATAAATGTTAATTATAGACATCTCATCATGTTGAGTGTTTTTAACAAATATGAAGTGACCATCCTTGTCTTTCCTTACTTTTGTTGGTTTAAAGCCTAGGGTATCTGCAAATAAAATTGCCACCCCAGCTTTTTTCTGATTTCTGTTTGCCTGGATTACAGATGCCCATCCCTTTACCCTGAGTCTATATTTATACTTTAAGGTAAGAGGAGATTCTTGTATGCAGCATCTATCTGGCCTGAGTGTTTTGTATCCAGTCAGCCAACCTATGCCTCTTAAGAGGACAGTTTAAGCCGTTCACATTGAGAATACTGATAAGCCTGTTAGTGTTTTGGGTGTCAAGTTTTTTGAAAGTCCAGTGGATATTTTGAACATTTTCACCACTGTGGAAATTGGGTTTTGGTCAAGAATTTCAGAGTGAGTTTACTTCAGTGGTACAGCATTGTGCTGGTCATTATGGAGGATGGGTCTGAGAATATCCTGAAGAGCTGGTTTGGTTATGCCAAATTTCTTCAACATGTGTACGTCATTAAAGTATTTAACTTCTCCAGAAGCTAAGCTCAATTTAGCTGGACACAGGATCCTGGACTGAAAGTTGTTTTGTTTTAGGAGATTGAAGGTCAATGACCATCCACTTCTGGCTTGAAAAGTTTCAGCAAGAAGATCTGCAATCATTCTAATATTCTTCCCCTTGTAGATTATGATTTTCTTATGTCTGGCTGCTTGGAGGATTTTCTCCTTCATATTAGCTTTGGTGACATTAATTACAATGTATCTAGAAGATGCTTTACTTGGGTTGAGTCATACTGTGGTTCTGAAACTGTCTGCTATCTGAATTTCAGTATTTCTTGCCATTCTTGGAAGTTCTTCTCAATTATCTCTTGAAGTAGATCTGTTCCTTTCGGACTATCCTCTTCTCCTTCAAGGATTCCTATAAGGCGAATGTTTGCTCTTTTGGAGTGGTCCCACAATTCTCTCGGGGAATGATCCGTTTTTACTCTCCACTTCTCTTTCTCTTTGAGCATTTGGGAGCATTCAAAAGCTTTGTCTTCAATGTCAGAGATCCTTTCTTCTGCCTGCTCCATTCTGTTACTGAGGGATTCTACCGTATTTCTCAGATCTTTGAGAGCTGCAAATTCTTGCCTCAATGAGTCAAAATCTTTGGTGATCATGTCTTTGAATTCATTGAATTCTTGAGACAACTTTTGAATTGCTCCTTGAATTTCTAATTCCATCTTTACCTCCATTCTGTTAATCTCATTTGCAATCTAAATTCTGAATTCTATTTCTGACATCTCAGCCATTTGTTTATGAATGGGATCTTCTGTTGTGTCATCTTTGTCATTCCTTGGGGGAGTTGATCTACTCTGGTTATTCATGTTGCCAGAGTTTTTCCGCTGATTCCATCCATGATTATTTTTCACCGTTTGGCTAGAGAAGCTGGCGAGGTGAAATTGAATTGAGGGCTCCTGGAATTGTAATTAACCAGCCCTTTACCAAAGAACTTGGACTGGTGATTGTAGCTTTTCCCTTAGAGCTTTACAAAGGTCCCATTCAGAACTACTGCCTGAAACTCTGGGCACTTGCTTGGTGTGGTGGGACTAGGTGGTGCTGACTGGTACTTAGCTAGTCTCTGTCCAATCCTAGTAAATCAGTGGCTTTGGGCTGAAATCTCAGCTGTGGAGATATATAAGCAACTAAGACAACCACCCCCACTGGCAGCAAGTGGAAGGGGAGAATCCCACACACCCACAACAACACAACCAGTGTACAACCGTGGGGGGTCCCCAGGTGATAGCCCAGGTCAAAAGTTCCAAATCAATTGTCCTGGTCAACACAAACACCTATCGGGTGGGAGAGTTCAAAAGGTCTCCAGTATCTAGGCAGCGGGGGTCCACTAGCAGCTCAATTTGACCCCAACGGGAGGGACCGTGGAGCTTCCACCACTGTCATGGGCAGCGCTGTCACTTTTGGGGGTGGTGCTGCCAGTCTGGGGGACTGCTGTGTGCAGGTTGCAGGAGCCAGCAGGGAGCTGGAGGGCATTGTCACCAGCCCCAAGGGTCATAGGAGCCAGGAGGGGAACCAGAGGGCGGAGCCGCTGCCTTGCAACCTCTGGCCGCAGGAGCCAGGCGGGAAGCCGGAAGGCAGAGTCGCTGGCCTTGGGGACCTCAGGGGTCGCAGGAGCCAGGCAGGAGTCGCCGCCGCAGCCGCTGGTCAAAGGAGCCCAGTGGGGAGCCAAGCCACCCACCGCGGGCTGCCGAGCTTGGGAGCTGGTGGGCCAGGATCCAAGTAATGCTCTTTCCAACATGGGGCAAGTCTCTCCCCCCTCGTGACTCCCCACCTCTATTCAAATTATAGATTCAGCACAACTGTCCCACAGCTCATGAAGTGCCCCACTCTAGCAAAGAAAAAAAAAATAAAAAACATGACACCTCTGACTTTTAACAAGGATCAGGAATTCAGAAACTGTCTTTTTGATTCACAGCAGAACACTAAAATCAACCACTTGGTAAAATCATATCCATCCCAATTAGACCAAGAAATAATCAGATGATGCTGAAATGATCTGCCCTGTTAGCTTAGAGTCAGCTAATATTGGCTCATTGCCTTTTTGTGCTTTTTACTCATTCTACAAACAAATCAGATTGATTGTGTTATTAACTTTATTAACAGCACTGCCTGGAGCCTACGGTTATTATTGGACCGGGCAACTTGGGCCTACAGACTTACCCTCAGGCCTCCTACCATAAATTAAAATGTTCTTTTCCACTAAGCACATTATTTTTCCCAGTGCCAAGCCAGGACAATATTTTAAATAGATTTTAGGAAGGAAGGGAACTAAGCAGCAAAAAATGAATTTGGTTGATATTTGGCTTGAGAAATCCAGGAAATAGAAAGATACCTTTTAGATCTAGAACACAATCAATTTGTAAAAGGAAAAAAACTATCTGCTAACCCTACCAATAAGTCTTACTGACCCCAGAGAATCTGAATGGATAACAACAGTAGTGGAGTCAGATGGTTTTATGTCTGGGCAACTCTCTGGGCAGAAATTAGGCAATTTTGGAAGTTCCTCCCCAGCAATTCTCACTCACCAGGATCTTCTGGTTCTAAGTACTCTTTTTAGCTTATTTTCATTCTTATTCAGGGTCTCAACTGATAACTTGAAGGAAAATTCTTTATGCTTCCTGCTAACTAATTTTCCTTCTAGCAGAATTTTCATCTAAAATTCTTCACCAAATCACACGCCACTAAAAACATTTTGCAAGGCTAATTCATCACAATGACCTACAGAAATCCATGTCCCGCCTGAAAAATAAAGTTCTGCCAAGCAAGACAACAAAAAGTCTTGCTTTCAAGTGCTTGAAGAACAAATACATGTGCATGAAAACTAGTATCTGATATAGACATAACGTCGATATTCATTAAAGTGTATCCTCCCAAACCTCCCACTTGGTAATTACATAGTAAGCCATATGTCAGTTTATGTCAGTGCGTAAGCTAAAAGTACGAAAATTCTATTTCTTAAAAAATAATCTATCAGCTCAGCACCCCTAGCACAGTGGTTACCACAGCAGTCACATACATTGAGGATGGTGGGTTCAAACCCAGCCCGGGCCAGCAATGTCAACTGCAACAAAAAATAGCTGGGTGTTATGACGGGCACCTGTAGTCCCAGATACTGAGAAGGCTGGGGCATGAGAATAGCTTAAACCCAAGAGTTTGGGATTGAACTGTGACGCCACAGCACTCTACAAAGGGTGACATAGTGAGACTCTGTCTCAAAAAAAAAAAAAAAAAAAATCTATTATTCAAGCTATTATTAATTTGGACCAGGGCCTTATCAACCAGTTCAAATTAGAGACATACCCTTAATTTAGGAATTAGATGCTGAGGAATGGGGAGATTCCTCCTTAAAACAGTTATTCTTTTTCACCCCCAAATTCCCATCTTCCTCTTCAACTAGTAAATTCCAGGATGACAAGCAACCTTTCATAATAGCCTCAAGAACCATGTATGAGACTTAAATATTCATGCAATTGTCTTGATTTTTGTCCAGATCAATTCTCATTCTGAGTACATCCCTGCATCTAAAACCGCCAGAGTAGGTCTGGGTTATGACAAAACCTGTCACAGGGGGTGGGCTGGGGGGGAGTCATCAAAATGCTGACACAGTCATTGCTTGTGACATCTTTCTGAAGGTCTTTCTGTGGCACTAAATCGTTAGTGTTAATAGCTTCACTGATTCAAATGCAGAAGACAAATAAATTCCAAATGAATGCCTACTGCCATACTTCAAAGAGCATGCTTCATTGAATAGCACAACTCCCTTCCCTTCCCTCCCCCCTCCTCCCCCCTCCCCCTCCCCCTCCCTCTCCCCTTCCCTTCCCTTCCCTGACAGGCTCTCATACTTCATCTCTGCTGTCCTCACATCATTTGTTAAAGGCTGATCGGTAACCAAAGTGAGTCAATCTTTTTTTTTTTTCTTATCACACCAACAGGGATTATTTGTGGAAGTCTGGTTTTGGAATTGATGGCAAGGTAAGGAATTCAGGTCTTCTGAGACTGCAGCCACAGCTTAAAAGGCTAGTAACACCCAAAGTCACAGGTGTCTATGTGGGCCACATATGCATTTATTGCAAGAGTATATTTTCCTTGGATGACAGAGGTAATGACTTGGATGAAACTGGAACTCCAATTACATTCTCCATCTTTCTTTATCAATTGTAAAGACCTCTTAGACCAGCGGTTCTCAACCTGTGGGTCATGACTTCCACGGCATTAGGAAGGTTGAGAACCACTGCCTTAGACGATTAATTCTTACAGCCTCTGGAGATTTTCTGTTTGAGAAAGATTTCTTCCTACACAAGTGGCTCTTCAGATGGGCTCTCCCCTTTCTCACGACCGCCCCTGATGCTGCGGAAACTGGACCTAGCCAACACTTACATCTTCCTTCTTTCTACAAAGTTCCAATGTCCTCCTAAGGCCAAATGCACAGCCCCTTTGGGAGGGGCTGGGGGGCATCTATGTCAAATGGTGGGGAAACCATAACCCCAAAGCTGGGATGGGTCAGGATATTTGAGATTGACTAAACCCTAACTGTCGATCCTTCACTGGCCATTCTCACTTACCACGATTCTCTGATTTTATGCACTCTTTTAAGCTTATCTTCATTCTTATTTAGGGTCTCATCGGATAACTTGAAGAAAAAGTCTTTTAAGCTTCCTGTTAACTAAGCACACATCAATGTGCTCTTCAATTAATTATTCAAGTTCCCTCAGAAAAATCACAGTCTTTAATGGTGCTATAATTGGCACATTAAAGGGACATTTGGCTGTATCTGTGTAACAAAAAAGGATCAGGGTGGTGCCTGTGGCTCAAAGGAGTAGGGCACTGGCCCCATATACCAGAGGTGGGGGTTCAAATCATGCCCCGGCCAAAAAGAAAAAAAAAAAAAGAAAGAAAGAAAGAAAAGAGGATCAATATGCTGATTTAAAAAATCAATAAAAGCTTGAAATATCAAAACATTGGAAAGACCCTAAATATCAACCAGTAGGGAACTGGTTACCGTATATACTCGAGTATAAGCTGAGTTTTTTCGGCACAAAATCTGTGCCGAAAAACCTGAACTCGGCACAAGTTTTGTGCCGGAAAAAACTCGGCTTATACTCGAGTATATACGGTAAGTAAATTATGATCTAAAAATCCAAGAGAATGCTATGCAGCCACTTAAAATGATAAAGATTCATGTATGCTAATGTGGAATTATCCCCCCAAAGATACACTGTTAGGTGAAAAAGTAAACAAGCAGAACGTGTATAACACACACAGACACACACACACACACAATCTCAGGAGAGACAGACGAAAAGCCAGTCACACTCCTGCCTCCAGGGAGAGGCCTAGGAATGCACCCATTGGAAAACTTACTTTTTACCCATTTTATTATGTATACACTTTCTATTAAAAGTTAATGAAATATTGCAGAGGCTGGCACCGATGTGGAAAGAAGGGAACACTTTTATACTGTTGGTGGGACTACAAACTAACACCACCTCTTTGGAAAGAAGCATGGAGAATCCTCAAAGAACTCAAATTAGACCTCCCATTTGATCCTGCAATCCCATTACTGGGCATCTACCCAGCAGAAAAAAAAAAAAAAAATCATTTTATCATGAGGATATTTGCACTAGCTTATTACAGCTCAATTTACAATCAACAAGGTGTGGAAAACAACCTAAATGCCCATCAACCCAGGAATGGATTAACAAGCTGTGGAATGTGTGTACCATGGAATACTACTCAGCCTTAAAAAGATGGAGATTCTACATCTTTTGCATTAACCTGAATGGAGTTGAAACATATTCTTCTTAGTAAAGTATCACAAGAGTGGAAAAGCAAGTATCCATGTACTCAATTCTAATATGAAGCAGTAGGCGACCTAAAACATGCCCACATAGGAGAAAAATTCAATTCAATTCAATTCAAGTTGAGGGGAGGAGGAATGGAGGGGAAGGGGAGGAAGGGAAAGGATTGGAGTGTTTCCACTTAATGGGCACAATGTAAGGAGGGTACATGGCCCACCTTTTGGGGACACCACTACAAGAAGGACTCACATATGCAAATGTTGTAACCTAGTCATTTGTACCCTCACATTAACCTGAAAAAAAAAAAAGTTAATGAAATAGAGAAAAGACTGAAGAGAGTAAGTAATCAATAATGATCTATGCAAAATGACTATCTGCCTAATTAACGCATTGTACTAGATGTTTTTTAATTGGATTAACCAACTAGCTTTCCCATACTGATAAAATGTCAAGAACAATACTATTAACACAGCCAAGTTCACCCTTCTGCTATGTGGGTAACCCGTCTAAATGGGGCCAGTATGAATTGGTCATTCCGCCCTTTAAACCTGGTTCACTATCAGCCTGGACGCCTTCACTGATGAAGAATGTCATTGGCGTTTTGAGTATGTGAATGCAAAGCTGTTCTTCACAGAGGTCACTGGTCAGTAACACGGGGAACACAAATACCTGTGAGGCCAGGGAACTCATTGATGCAGAAAGGGCACTTGAAATGGCCCCTTAAAGATAAGTTTCAACAGACAAAAATAATGGGAAAGACAGAAGGACGGCAAATTGGCAACAGTGGGGCAGGTGGGGGGCCAAGGACCTGCTTCTCCCCTGAGGCCTCCAGAAGAACCCCTGCTGGAATCTTGAGGTTAGCCCTGGAAGATCCACTTTGGGAGTTTTGACTAGAACTACACCATGATAAATTTCATTGCTCTAAGTCACCAAGTTTGTGGTAATTTGTTATAACAGCAGTAACATCCTTATTTTATAGATGAGGAAAATGAACTCATCAAGGCTCAAGAAGTTGTCCAAGTCTCAAAGCCAGACTAGAGGGCTTTGAACCTGGGTGTGATGGGTTGATAGAATCCGGCCACCGGCCAGGCAGCGTGGGGCATTTGGAACATTAGCAGGGAATGAGCTTAGGCAGCAGGTGGTAAGAAGGCCTTGAATAAATGAGAGAAATAAACAGCGCCCATTAACATGCAATATTCCTGATCCAATCAGAGGTGTTTTAGATAATTTTTGTGTTCTTTTATATCCCTTTAGTCAGAAGCAGGTATGTATCCTCCCTGTCAAAGTGATATGCTTTTGCCATGCAGGAAATTCATCTATGACCTATGTTTTTCCCATTTATGCTACTGAGTGATATAAAAACTATTTTGTTGTTACCTTGAAAATCTCCCTCCTCCCTTCACTTATTTCTTATAAGTGATTGCTTCATAACTGGCTGAATTTCCCTCCATCAACCAGATGAAACACTTTCCATGTCTTTTGATCACAGAGCTGCACATATCTTGGGCAGTTAAACAACAAAGTGGACAACAGAACTTGGTTGAAATGCTGAACTTCCTTACACATGCAGGGGTGGAGCATACAGAACAACTCCGTTTCTCGAGAAAAAAGGTTACTGTGCCAAGGAAGAAGCTTCCCTAACCTAGATAATGATCACCCCCATCTTCATGACCATCACCACCATCTTCATCCACATCGCCACCACCACCACTACCAATATCGTCATCATCAATGCCTCTTATTAAGAGCTATATAGAGAGAGCTCACTTTTTCTGGGGGGGGGACAGATTCCGACTATGTTGCCCTGGTAGAGTGCTGTAGCGTCACAGCTCACAGCAACCTCAAACTCTTGGGCTTAATCTCTTGCCTCAGCCTTCCAAGTAGTTGGAACTACAGGCATCTGCCACAACGCCCAGCTATTTCTTTTTGTTGTTGTTGCAGTTGTCATTGTTGTTCAGCTGGCCCAGGCCGGGTTCAAACATGCCAGTCTTGGTATAAGTGGCCAGCGCCGGAACCACTGTGCTATGGGTGCCGAGCCAAGAGAGAGCTCATTTTTTAAAATATATTTGCCAATCATTTTCTAATTCTACCAGTATCTTCCATGGTAACATTATTACCCACATTTTAGAGCTGAGAAAATTGAGGCTCAAAGAGGAAAAAAAAATTAATAAGGTAACTGAACTGATAACTCTACCCCTAGTTTGATGCCAGACTCATGCTCTTTCATTCTTAAACCATTGTACCTCTTCAGGTATAGTTAATTTCACAATTCAGAAAGAACAACAAGAGTAAGTAGGGTACAGAGGTTTTTTTTCACTGTATGTTCCACCCTATCCCACACAAAAACTGTCCAAATTCTTGTCCATATGGTGTCAATGGCAATCCGGGTTGTAATGAATGAATTCACTGAAATTTTCTTAACCAGAATATCTTCCAGTGGAACCCTGATACCTTTAGCTTCATTTCAACATTCTGACAGTGCTGGCCCAATTCCATCCCAAGGCCTGAAAGCAGAGGCTCTCTCCCCTCCTGCCCATGAACCCACACGCTCTGTTAGGGGAAAGGGAAAGATTTTTAATTTGGGGTTTCGGTCCTATTGCTATGCAATTCCTCAGTGTTTTAGAATTAGCCCCCTGCCTTATTGCCTTGACATCTTAGAATTCTACATCATAATTTTTACTCTTACCAAAGCGCAGATACTTAGCGGATGTAAGACTGACCTTATGTCGCCCCACTTATTAATTCCTTCTCCTTCTAAACTACCCACGCATCTCATAATTCATTTCCTGATTAACAGAACCAACTTAATCTTCAAGTGCAATTGACAAAAGATCTCCCATTCCCTGCGACATAATCACATTGACATCACCACAGCTGAAAGAAAAGTTCCTACCTCCTAAGCTCTCGTGCCGTGGTGAAACACTGTATTTGCTATTCAATCATACACAGAGGCTAATCAATTCATTGCAAGGAGCTGATTATGACATTATTTCTGGCCAAAAAATAAGAACATGTCTTGTGGCTACCCACAAAAACAAACGAGCGTTCCCTGAGAACCAACCCTGCATGCAGCACGGAAGACAGAGCCCCATTCTGGATTTGTTCACTGTGCTTTTCTCAGTTTCTGGCCCTGGAAGTTAACACCCATCACAGAGATGGTGGGAATGAGAGCGTGGGGGCTACTCTGCTCCCAACAGGCCTCGCCAATCTCAAAGGACAGTGACCCATGACCTCAATACTCCAATGCCCACAGAGTCCTGTGGCCCCAGGCATAGGCTACTCTCAGCTCTTCCCAACAGGGTGGAAAAACGCTGTTTGGAGAACAGGACACCAGTTCCCCTGGGGTGGGGGATGCAGAATGCATGAGTCAGAAACCATGAGACTGTCTGCTTCACATTCAGGGGCTCTGAGATGTAGGAAAGGTAAAAAAACAGGGCCAAGCAGGGGTGATCGGAGGGGTTCCAAAAGGCTTGCAAAACTACCCCCACCCCAATTGGCTCAATTAGGTGCCTGAGATCCCATCAACAGGCCATCTCTTTGGGTTAAGGGCCACACCTACACACCCCCTCTGAAACCCAAGCACACTCCCTGGGAACACACTGACGTGCCACACACTGACGGTCACCACCGCCCAGCCATCCGTCCTTCACGGCACTGGGAACCATTCATGGTGGCAGTGTGTGCTAGCTCCGGCCCGTGGGGAGAAACCGTACTTCCTGAGACATCAGAACTAGAGCTGATAGGAGCCGCTTTGCATACCACAGCCACTGTGCATGGCGCTGCAACCGGGTCACACACCTGTGAGCTGGCAGGGGAAGAGCCCAGGCCACTTAGTCAGGAAATGTGTCCTGAGCACTGTTACATGCCAGGCCCTGAAGACACAGGGCAAGTGGAGCAAGGGTTTAACCCCAGGAATCTCCCATGCCCACAGGCAGCAGGCAGCATACAAATACACACACAGGTGCAGGCGAGAGCTATGAGCAAAACCAAGGCAGAGTGAAAGACAGATGGGCGTATTTAGCATGTACAAAAGTAGGGCGTGGCCAGGGCAGGCCTCTCCTCCACAACTGCATGTGTTGTACACGTGTGCCTATACATCAAGCACAAAGAGTCCAGCCCAGTACTGGTACCACAAATGCCATCATTCTAACACTCCCTGACAAGATTCTCTGCTTGACCAAACATTGGTCAGGCCCCTGAACCTTCTCCCAGGCCCATCTGGGCACTTTTTATAAAATCCAGTTTTAGCAAGAACCCTGCTAAGTCAGTTTAGCAAGATCCTCCCCAACCCTGGATATCTGGTCACCCTGATATCTGCTCAGGTTTCCCATGCTCCACTATCCCCAGGGATGTCTGATCACCCAGCCTGCCTTCAGCAAGAATCCTGCTAGAATCCTCCTTCCCCCCATGCTTCCTCCTAGGAATTTCCCACCCGCTGACCCTCACCTACTGCCCAGCTGTAAACTCCCACTTGCCCTTGTTGTGTTCAGAGTGGAACCCAGTCCCTCTCCCCCAACACAGTGGTCCTTGTACCTACCACGGTGATCCTGAATGAAGCCTTCCCTCATGCTTTACACTGGATCACTTTTTCCTTTTTTTTTTTTTTTTTTTTTTTTTTTTTTTTGAGACAGAGTCTCATTCTGTGCTGAGGCATCACAGCTCACAGCAACCTCAAACTCTCAGGCTGAAACGATCCTCCCGTCTCAGCCTCCCAAGTAGATGGAACCACAGGTGCCCGCCACAATGCCCAGCTAGCATCCCAGAGTGCTAGGATTACAGCTCTGACTCAATCTGGTCTTGAACTCCTGAGGCTCAGGCAATCCTCCTGCCTTGGCCTGCCAGAGTGCTAGAATTATAGTCACAAACCACCACCACCACCCCATTTCTTGCCTTTAACATCCCCAAAAAGCAGAACTGATACCAATGTAATCAAAGTTCCTCACTAACCTACGCCTAGGCCCTTTGTTCTCACCAACACTCTCCGATGAAGCTGTCTGAACTCTTCTTTCTTTTTGCCTCAGTTTTGCCACCTGCAAGATGGATGTGATGAGCCACTGCTCCTTCCTCAGACAAGAGCTGCATGGGCAAACTGTAGGCCCTCGATCCGATAGGGAGGACAGGCTGAGTCCTGGGATTCAGACCGCCCCGTGTCCACATGGATTCCGGGAGTCTGTCCTCTGCCACGGTGCTGGCTGCGTGGAGAGTAACAACACTACTCTGCACGTAATCATTTGTCTGCCAGACGCCTAGCAACAGGCCTGCACCTCCTCGGGCCCTTCCTAGAACTGGCCCTTCATCCTCATAATAGCAAAAATCATTTCATGTATCAGCAAAAGAAGGTTCTAGAAGTGTACCTAAACTGCACATGCTAAAAGTAACACTTGTGAGAGTTAACATTTCCCCCCCTGTCACATGCTTCAATACTTCTGAAAAGTATGCTTAGACGTAAAAACTGGATACACAAATTGTTCGAAATCAGATACAGCTCCTAAGAGGCAAAAATGACTCCCCTCACCCAGTCCCGGTTCCTTCCCATTCACCTGCAGGAGCAAGTGAATCACTATGTCTCAACTCTTGAAAATGCTAGGATGGTGCAGTAAAGAGATCACCTGTCAGTCTCCTGGACACTTGGGTCCTGGCATCTTTCCTGAGGGTAAGTAGGAAAAGTGTACTGGTTTTGTTTCCTTACTTGATTTTAAAACAAAAATACCAAGTCCGGCATAAATGAGGCAGGTGTCCCTTCTGTGTGTGCTGACAATGCCTGATACTCTCTGTGAGTTTCCCAGTGCCTGAACAGAAAAGATCACAGTGGACACTGTCCAAAGGAAAAGATGAGGACACAGGTACCGTCACTGTTCTTCAGCGGAACACTTGATATTTAAGCGAACGAGTTCCAACACCTCAGCCATGTTGTCACTACATAGAAAGAAAATCACCCAGGTTCTTTAAACAGTTCATGCTGATTAAATTTCTAAATAAAAAAATACATAGTGGAAAAAAATTACAGGGAACGTTTTAGGAAAAAAGAGTGAGAATATAGACAAAAGTTAAACTACTTAAGCAAGATGTGAAACCCAGAAATCTTCTTGGAATGGAGAAAATATTCAAGTCCTATAAAATAATAACAGAAAGTTAATATCCCCATTACACCAAGGGCTTCCCACTAAGACAGCCACGTGCACAACTCCAGGGGTGCTTTCCACAAAAACCACACCCCGCAGACGTGCGCCAGCCCTGCAGATGGACTTAGACAAGGAGGCAGGCACACAACCCACAGAACGGCCCGTGAGCCCATCCACTGACACTGGATCCGAACTCACCAGCAGTCCAAAAATGCTAAATAAAATCTCAGCAAGGCAGCTTGTGCCTCAGCAGGTTGGGAAAAGGTAAATTTATGTGGGAAGGTGGCGGAGTAGAAATTGTCACAACATTTTTGGGAACTAATCTGGCTATACTTGTTAAGTTACATTTTAAGAACTCCATCTTATAGAAATAAAAGCATTATATAATGAGATATGCATATACACAAATGCTTACTGCAGCACTGTAAGAAGTGAAAAATAATGAAAACAACATGATTTCTAGTAAGAGAGGAACGGTACATCCATACCACGGAATAGTGTATCTGGAGAAATGTAACTTTCCCAAATGAGCAAAGGAAACCATGCCTGTCATTCCGTGGAATTAAAGGATGAGCACTACATGCATTAAAATAGATCAATCTCAAAAACATAGTAATGAGTGGGAAATAAGTACCAAAGACACCTACGGTCTTGATTCCATTCACGTCAGTAAGTCATACACACACACCCAACACCGAGCCCCACACTGTTTGGACACCTACTCTATACATAATGCAGTGAAAGTACAAAGTTCTCCAACACGGACACACCCAGTTTCAGGGAAAGATTGCCTCTGGGGAGGAAAGAGGGAATGAAATGATTTAAAAGATGTGAAATGTAACTGTATCCATAACTTTTTAAAAAGAAATCTGAAGCAAATACAACAAAAGGCTAATTAACATTTGTTCCATCAGGGTGGTGGGTACATGATAGTCTGTTCACTTATTTTTCTGTACTTTTTGATAAATTTTAAACATTTTATGATCGTCTTTAAAAAATTAACCAAAAGCATAGAAGATAATGGTGCCTTCAGGAAACTGCACAGTTTGGGGTACGTAAGGAAAGGGGGCCCTAAGTCCCAGTTCCCTGAGGATAGTTGGGATTGGCTGATACCATTCCAGCCTAATATCAGGCCCAACTTTCAATCTCAAGGGTCCAAGGAAAGCTCCTGGCCCTTTCTCTCCCCAGCCTGTGTCCTCATCTGTGACGTCATGGGATTAGGGAGAGGATTAAATGAGAAAGTGAATATAGTAAATATTAAATCGGTGCATATTAACTATTTTGATGAGCTAATAGGCCCTACCACAAAAATATTCAGTGAACATTACAAGAACTCAAAGGAAAAAGAATAAAACTTTGCCTTGCCAAAATCCAGCACTGAATCTTCACAAAGTAAGGGCGCTTAGCAATCTTCTAGGAGTGAGAAAGCATGACAGTGTAGAGTATAACGAAAGAGGCCCCGGGGCTATAAAAACGACCTCTGCATGTTAGCCAGACAGTTTTAATTACCTAACTCCCGGCCTCATTATTTCTTTGAGCCGATCTCCAGAGGACTTACTGGCCACTCTCCTGAGAAGGAAGCATCCCGTAATGGGCAGAGTTTAGCACTAATGAAGCTGGAAGAAAAGAATGAAACCCCTGTCTCTTGTGTTTAGGAGGGAAAATCAAGACCCAACAGATAGTCGACACACAGAAACATGTCCCCGCAGAATGCAGTGACATCTGGAGGATAAGAAGCTGGAGAATGCTGCCTATGGCAAGGTTGCCACACTGAGCTGGGAGAGACAGGGCCTGGCCTGGGCGTGGCACACAGATGTGAAAGACTCTGTGGGTGGGTGGGTGACCCACAATGGGCAACGTGGCCCTGCCCTGGGAAGAGTGAGCAGGTGCACACTGGGCTGCAGCAGTGACCGTTCCTGTCACATGTCTCAGCTTATCTTAACGTCTTTCCAGCTAACAGTAGCAGCAATGTGCCCAGCGGCCAGCTGTTCACCAAACCTGTTTCCTTCTCTCGCCCAGCACAGAGCTGGACCCAAGTCCACCTTGCAGATACACTTGGCCATGTAGCTAAGCTTGGCCACTGCCAAGTAAATGACAAGGCCACTTCCAGGCTGGCCCGTGAACACCTCTCCCTCACCACTCTCCATCCTACTCCGTAGTAGACACCCACTCCAAGGTCCTACAGGACAGCCCACAATGTGTAAGGAGCCAGGGCCTCTTGGTCCCCACATGGAAGGCAAGAGAAAAACAAAGCCGTGTTTTATTCAACCACTAAAATCTGGTGTTTCCTTTGTTACTACAGCTAACTAACATTACCCTAACACACCAGGCTACAAAATTACAGTGTCCAACTTCCCTTTCAGCTAGAGGCAGCCAGCAATTTAAGCCTCTGGTGAGGCTCATGGAAGAACTTTCAAAGGGGCTGACTCAGCTATCAGGCATAGTCCTCTGCCCCTTGCCTACCCTCTTTTTGTGGAATAAGGACATGATGACTGGATCTCTAGCATTTATCTTGTAACCTAGTTTTGTTTTGTTTTTTAAGACAGAGTCTCATTCTGTCACCCAGGCTAGAGTGCCGTGACATCAATCTAGCTCACAGCAACCTCAAACTCTTGGGCTCAAGCCATCCTCCCGCCTCAGTTTCCTGAGTAGCGATGACTACAGGTGTCTGCCACAATTTCCAGCTAGTTTTTCTATTTTTAGTAGATTCAGGATCTCACTCTTGTCCACGCTGGTCTCAAACTCTTGAGCTCAAGGGATTCTCCAACTTTGACCTGCCAGAGTGCTAAGATTGTAGACCCAGCCCAGCTTGTAATCTTGAGGACAGAAGTTTCTTTCTAATCGTAACTGAACAGAAAAATCAAAAGAACCTAGATTCCTTATGCCTTTACAGAGCAACCAAACTGGCCCTAGCATATGTTTTGCAAGTTATTTTACACAAGATGATAATAAACCCAGAATGTATTTACAACATATTAGAACACTAACTCCCTACTAATTTGGCTGCTACTGGCAGCTAAATTCATCTCTTTACTATTAAAATGGCCATAAACACTACCCAATTACAGTGGAGGGGCTATGTCATTGAAGAGTAGTGGGCAGTAGGGTGGATCATATGATAATATGGAACTATTAAAATAATGGCAAGGAAGACTGAAAAAGCACAGAAAACCTTACCTAGAACTTTACATAAAGCACAAAACAATATCCACACTGTGAGTGGATAGTAAACAGAATTGGAAGTTTATGGTATGAGAATCATCCTTTAAAAGGATGCATTGTGTCACATTGTAATGACCAGGAGATGGTCCATGGGGTGATGTATGAGATAGTTCCTTCCATTCAAATAATCTCAAACAGTCCAAGGGGAAGATGGTTCTGAGCAGAGAAACATCAAAGTGACACAGTCAGAAAGGTCAGTCTTGAACATAAAATGAAAAGAATTAAATAGGACTCTTTTGGCCAAGTGATTGATACGGATCTGTTGAATAAAGGAAGGTAGACAAAGCATATTTTTAAAAGCCTAAACAACAGAGGCAAGGTGCTCCAGGGGAGCAATTATAAATAAAACAAATTAAGATTTTGCTATTACAGGAATGATTTAACTGCTCAATAACTTAGCCAGGGGGAGGACTGTCAAGTGGAAATGATGGGCTGACACAGCCTAAGCTCTCCACTGTGTAATATTTGGAATAATCCTTTATTGGGAAAACCTAGATAAGGGACCTTTTAGAAATTAACTAGGAGAGAGTTCTCTAATTCCTAGATGATAAATCTTCATAATTAGGGACAGAAATTCTCTGCTGCCTTTATTATCAATTCCCTGGCCCCACCATTTAATAGTCATTTGCCACATCAACCACCCAGGGAGAGAGGCCAGCAACAGCCATTTTTCAGTTTATGACTGACCCAGAGAGAGCACAATGGGAACATTATTGCTAAGAAACAAAGAAAGCCAGAGCAATGCTGGGCGACAGCAAGTTTAAGTCTTGCTCCTCAGTTGTAATCAGCTGTGCTCTGGACTTCATCACTGGGGCTCAGAAGGCCAGCCTAGAAGGTGTGACGCCACGTCCTGCAATTCTCTGCAAAATGGGAGGTGCGGTTTGGTCTTGTCCCATTTTGACAATTCCCTGGAGTCCTTGCTCCGTGCTGGTACACGATGGTAGATGCTGCTGTAATCACTGCATTTATCATTAGTAACGTAGTTCCAAGTAACTGTCCACAGACAGCATGTTCGAGCAGATGTGATGCTTACAGATGAAGAAAGTGCAGGCACTAGGAAGTACTGACAGTGTGGACAAAAATCCCTGACAACTGTCACCTCATTTCTGGACGACACGGAAGGGGGATGGATGCACTCTGGCAGGCTGTGGGAGAAAGCCTTGGATTTTGCCTGACTAGGTCCCTAATACAGACTTCGCATTTCTGAGGAAAAACAAGCATCAGCATATCAACATCAAATTGAGATGGTCTCTTCATGAATGCCCAAAGCAAGACACTCCTGTTCATGGAAATTTCCCATGGACTTCCACTTCCAGCTTTATTCTCCATAGGGGAAGGCTCCTATTTAGGGTCTTTGAAGTCTGTGCTCAAATAGTCTTATCCTAGAAAATCTCAACTTCCTTCCCTCCCTCCCTTCACCTCACTGTGTCATGCTGGGTAGTGCTGTGGTGTCATCACAGCTTATAGCAACCTCAAACTCTTGGGCTCAAGAGATCCTCAGTCTCCTGAGTAGCTGAGACTACAGGCACCCACCACAATGCCCAGCTAGTTTTTCTATTTTCAGTAGAGACAGGGGTCTCACTTTTGCTTAGGCCAGTCTGGAACTTCTGAGCTCAAGCTATCTTCCCACCTCGACCTTCCAGAGTGCTAGGATTACAGGCGTGAGCCACTGTACCCAGCCAGTCTTCAGATTTAAAGATGTAACAGAATGGGAGGAAGCTTGGAATGGCAATGCTGAAAGGAGGGAGTCTGAAAAGGTCACCTGCAAAAATAGTTCTTGGCAAAGGCACATTGGAACCCCTGCCTTCCCCAGCCCCCAGGTCATGGGAAGATGCTCCTGGAACCTCTGTAAGTTCTCCCAGGTCCCATGAGAAACACAAGGCTTTATGCTTCTCCCTTTGTTAAGCTGCAGGAGTCAGAACTATGAGCATGTAAGTCAGTGAGCTATATTTTCCCACTGGCATAGCTACCCTGCAGAATGGGAAGGTCCCAGGCTGTCAGACCCAGATAAGCCAGAAATCATCAAGTTCAACCACCCCATTTCCCAGAAGAGGAAACGGAGGTCTGGAGAAGCAAGATGACTTGCCTCATACCCAGTGGCTTACAACACTGAGATAATCCAGTCCAATGCTTTCCCCAACCCAAACAAGGCATTCCTATTCACCCAGAGTTCAGCACACCCATGGGTCCCCACTCGCGATCCTAGGGGAGCAGCTTAACTATGCCCCTTGTGCCACACCAACAGCCCTGCAGTTCAGGCGGGAGCCTTGGGAGCCAGCCAGACCTTGATCCAAACCCAGCACTCATCAGCTATGCAAGTTTGGAGAAGTAACTTAACCACCCTGAACTTCAGGTTCCCCATACAGAAAACAGGAATACCATTCCCTTCCTTAGAATTGCAGTAAACATCACATGCTTGCGTTTATAATAGGCACGTCATCTGGCTTGATACATACATGGTGGCCAAATGGCCGGATGTCTTCTCACCAGTTTGTAAGAGAAACATTCATATTTAAGTTGTTTCCCTTTCTGAAGCCTTATCTCCATGAAGCACATGACAAGAGGCGTTCATTCATCTCCGGGTAATACAGGGAAAAACGGTAACTGATCTCGTCTTACCCATATTTAATCATGTTCATATTGAAAGGCTCATGAATTTCTAGCCCTAGGAAAAAAAATCCTCACCATAGATATTTCCATAGGGCTTTCTTTATGACTTTTCAGCACTCTTATAACGTATGTGGTTGCAGGATGGCTTTTCATGCTCAGCAACAAGAAAAAAAATTGTACATGACCTCTGACGCTGGAGTAAAGGACTGCCCAGCCCTGTGTGGTTCATCTCTGATGACCTTAGAAAACAGATGAACAGATCCACTAATAAAGGCTCATGAACACTGCCATCTAAGGCAAGCACACTAATGGCAAATACACATTACGCTACAGAAAAGGCTTGTAGATAGGGTGGCCCTTTGTCCCAGTTCTCCTAGGACAGTCTGAGCATAATGACTACCCCTTTCATCTAGGAAAAGTACCCCAACGTGGATCGCACACTCCACAGTGATTACACGTATCGTTAATATATGGCAAGTACCCACAGGTGAGAAAGCTTCAGCAGAGAAGCAGGAACGAATCTTGACCCAAGTGTGTCAATCCGGTTGGGCAGATTATCATTTCTGAGCATTCAGTCCCCCAGATGAAGAAAACAGGAACCATCCTACCTACTTTAAAGGCAGCTTTAAACAGCAGACAAGTGCCCCACAGGGTGACTGCGTGCCTTTCAAATTCAGCTATCGTGATACTGATACAGATGAGGATTTCATCACTTTGCCTCTCTAGAACTGTGCCCTTACCTGTAATGACTAACAGTCACCTATCACTTTACCTTCAGCAAGACGCTTCCCTACATGTTGTGTATAAACCAGAAGGTTTATACCAGGATGTAGAAACCAGGAGGTAAACTGAGCCCCGTGAATCTCTTCCAGCTCTAACCTCCTATGATTCTATTATTCTAAGACTCTGCCTACAAACGTACTACACTCCCCAACAGTCACTGCAAAGACTGCTTGTCTAGGCTATGGAATTCTACCGCCACCTCTTCAGCAAGTCACCTGACTTTTCTAATCCGGCCATTTGGCCACCATGTATCAAGCCAGGTGACAAGCCTATTATAAGCGCAAGCTTGTGATAATTACTGCAATTCTAAGGAAGGGAATGATATTCCTGTTCTATGTATGGGGATAAGGGTGGTTAAGTTACTTCTCCAAACTTGCATAAGCAGGATGAACATAATCCTTACCTTAGAGTGGTAAGTGTGATGTGCTAACAGGGCCCATCACTCTAAAGGTGATATGTACATTCAGCTCTGTGAGGATTTTCTAGCTAGCATGTTCTAAGATGTGATAGTCAAGTGTTAGATATTACTATCATTACTGGACTTTGTCTGCAGACAGTATGTTTAAGCAAATGTGATGCTGATACTAGGAACTGTCTGTCACATAATAGTTATGTCTACAGACTTCTGAGCCACACAATGTAGGTTAACAACTCCCCTGACAGCTACATGACTGCCTTGACAGAATAATTTCTCTAATGAGGTAGTATCTCCTGTAAAATGGGAATAATACAACCTACCTAATAGGGTTGTTGCCATGATTAAACGGGTTAGTACAACATATAGTGCTTAGAACACTGCCTGGCATTTAGTAAGAACTGTTACCTGAATTATTGCCGCGTAATACTCAAAAGAATTAAAAAATCAACTTCCAAACAAATACTACCCAACTATATTTGTTTTACATAGAGGCATGTAAGAACTAGGCAAGACGGAACCAGTGTCTCCCTCTGATTACAGGTAAAATTTCTGCACACAACACAAAAGTCAACTACTGAAGACTCGGAAAACAATATTGGACTGATGGAGAAAGAATGTGAAAAAATACACATTAAAGTTTCCTGGATTGTTGGGCCACATCTATGGTGCATATTTTTATCTATAATAATAAAAAAAAAAAAAAGAAAAAAATAAACACTGCATGTATTCACTATTAAAAAAATAAAAAATAAAAAAATAAATAAATAAAGTTTCCTGGATTAATTTTTCCTCCTTTATCCCTCAGCTATGATCCAAAGGCCCATAGCACTTAGACTAGACCTGATTCTTTTTAACCCTGTAGTCCTACAGAGCTTCATGCTCAGAAATTTTTGTTTACTTGATGCAAACACTCCAGAGTATGGGCCAAGGGAGGCCTAAATTGCTACCAAATTTGCGTAATATTAAGTAGTGTACTAAATGTAAGCAATGTTTGGGGGGGGAGGGTGTGTGCATGCAGAGTTGCCCCTCCATGAATAATCCATAGTTAGATTACCCTCTTGCCTCCTAGCAAAAGCAGTCAAGCAGAATAGCTAATTGGTATTAGTGGCAGCATTAGGAAACCTCACCATTGCCATTCTGCACTCCAGCTGACAAGCACTGTCAGAGCTGTTACGTCATGACCTCATCATAACACGTCAGGAAAACGCTGTCCCCCCAAGAGAGCACAATGACAGATACCTGTATGCACAAGGCGTCATGTAGAATCCCGGGAGCATCACGCACAGCCAGCTACCGCAGTCACAGAGTCTTAAAGAAACACGCAAATGTTTGACACAAACACAGAAGTGTAAAGTGTTGGAGCCACCACATCTATCACTCGAGATAGCCCTACTTTGCATGCTGAATTCTCTCTAAACAGAGGATAAAGCATCATCACTTCAGCAAATGTTGATTGAGCACTTTAGGGGGCCATGTCCTCAGAAAGCTCATATATTCATAATAGGCCTTATTTTGTGGGTCTGCAGCATGTCATGTGACTTGACCAACTACAGGTTCAGCACCAAGAGACTCACACATTTACAATAACATTGATTCATTCCACAAAGACTCACAGAACGTTTTTGTGTCCAGTCCCAAGAACACAAAAGTCTGTTCCAGAGAGCCTTCAGGAAGGCCTCCTATTGGTAGAGAGGCAGAAAAATCAAAGACCAGGGTGACGGCTGGGCAATAAAGCCTGCACAGCACCTGGCTGCACAGCAGAGACTCGGGGAAGACTCCCTCAGAACTCCCTCCATGGGGGCTGGCTGGGCAGTAAATCCAGACCTTTGATGCTTGCTCCAAGAAGTCACTACAATGCCCACCTTGTCCTTCCAGGCGTGTGTGGCTCTGTTCAGGAAAATAAAACAACTGCAACAAAGTGAAACAAGGCGCACTTGCTCTGGCCCGGCTCTGCCAAAAGCAGCCCCTCACCCGGTCTGCCTGCTTTTCCCTTTGTACCCTGGGCACTTACTGAGATCACCTGGACCTGCAAACTTTTCTCACTCAGAAGTAAGCAAACACCCTCATGAGTATTAGTGAGCTTTTATGAGTATCATCTTTCTCTTCAATTGAACAAAGCACACAGATGGTCTATCTGCAGGGCCACACTTAACTTCCAGGCATAAAGACATCCACAAAGTGTCACCTGGAAATCAGAAAAACAGTGCCGCAGTGGCAACCGAGGAGTCGAAGTCCTGGGAGCCAAAGTAAAGCCTTATCTACCAAAGATGTGCGGGCCAGGCGCGGTGGCTCACGCCTGTGATCCCAGCACTCCGGGAGGCAGAGGTGGGTGGATAGCTTCAGCTCAGGAGTTTAAGACCAGCCTGAGCAAGAGCAAGACCCTGTTCTCTACTAAAAATAGAAAAACTAGCCAGGTATCGTGGTATACACCTTTAGTCCTAGCTATTTGGGATGCTGAGGCAAAAGAATTGATTGTTCTTTGCTGTGAGCTATGATAATACCACGACACACTACCCAGGATGACAGAGTGAGACTGTCTCAAAAAAATAAAATAAAAGATGTGCTATATTTAGTAATAGCTCTAGTAATAAGCCCTGAGCCTCCTTTGGGAGCAGGTGCACAAGAAGCGGGAGACTTGAAGGTGGTCAGTTGTGAGAGAGAGGGCAATTTAAGACAACACCTTCTTGTGCCTTGATTTCTGCCAGCTGAGTAACAAAGGTACCCAGCTCCACTCATTTCTGTGCCTCCTTTGGGAAGTTTTACAAATACTGTGATGAGTCAACGCCTATTGATACCTATTTGCCCTCTCACAGTAAGACTTCAGGCACAGATGCAATATAATGGGCTTTTTATTACATTTCAACATGCCAGGGTACGTCAAAGGCTCCTTCAGAATAGTGTTTGCTCCTATTTTTCATAAACATATGACTTCATTAGCCCCTTTCCAACAGTCCTGTGAGGAACCCAGGGCAGGTATCATCATACCCATTCCATAGATGAGGAAAATGAGGAAATGCACATGGACTCATTCAACTTGCTAACAGCCCAGAGTCAGGGATCTCCATACTCGTAGGTCCAGAATAGTCTCTCCACTGTCACCATCTTGGTGAGAGATTGTCCCACAGTCCATTCTTATGATCTCCACAGCGGAAAAAAGTCTCCGTGTGTCTCCAAGAGAGAGGATCCTTCTGTGTGGCCTACAGGTTCTCTATTCTACTGCCCAGCTGAATCACCCAAGGAGTCGATTAAAAACAAAAAACAAAACAAAACAAAATGTCTGAGCATCACCCAAACGTTCTGCGTCAACTGGATTGGAATAGGGCCCAGGCATGTGTCTTAAAAAAAAATTTCCCCAGGAGGTTTTAATTTGCAGCCACATTGGAAAACCACCAGCCTGGGTCTGGCCGTACCAGGTTATCCAAAAGCGAGCTGATGACAGTTTGCATGATACAAAGAGGCAGAGGATGGAGATGTTGCAATTCCATAACCCAGGTCTCCTGCCGCCCACAGCATACCAAGGTGGGAGCCAAGGCAGCTACTGATGAAGAAACACTTGAGCATATTTACAAGGCAGACAAGGTATGCAAACAAAAATTCCTCACGCTGTGTAAGTGAAGGAGTGAAAAGTGGAGGTGAAACATCCTGCTTCAGGACCTGGGTCCCTCGCAGAGCCTCTCTGAGCCAAGTCCTTCACCTCCTCCCATCTCCGTTTCTTAGCAGAGAGCAGGGCCCACCCGTAAAGGAGAAATCAATTGTACACACACTGCTGAATTAAGGCTTCCCGAGGCCTGTCGGGACTGCGGGTCTGCATTCATTTGCATTCATTTCCACTGTCTTCCCTGCAGAATGAGTACAGGGGGATCCAGAAAACGCCAAGCATTCCGCATTTGTGGCCCCACAGCATCCTGTGCAAGCCACTTCCTCTGATTCATTCAGGGGTGGCCAGAATGAAATCTCCTGTCAATGGTGACTCTTGGGAAGAAATAAATACATAGGGGGTCCCAGAGGTGGGGCTCACAGCATGGGCACAAGTCCCCTTGGCAGAGGGTCTGATTCTGCTTCACTCGGTGCAGACACAATTGTGAAAACACTTTCAGTTGTCAGGTGTGCCTGTCCAGGAAGGAGTGCTTTTGTAGCAGGTAAAAGGAAATTATTTAATGAGATCACTAGGCAGCTTTGGAAATGGCTTGCAAAGAGCCCACATGGCTTCCCAAACCCTTCAAACAGGGCTGAATTCAGGCCTGCAAGGCACATTGATGCTGACGGCTAGAATTTTGGTTTATAATCAGGTTCTTATTTACCCACAACCGGGATTTCTGTCTTTAAGCCTAAGGCATTCCCTTCCCACAAAAAGGAAAGCAGACAACTCCGAAGAAGCTTATCATCAGTGGTCCCCATTCGCAGGTAGGGAACGAGCACCCAGGCCGGCTGCTTCCCTCAGGCCCTCATGGGTGCCACATGGCCGATTTTGAACCACAATCGCTGAGGAAGTCATAGTTTCGAAACTCCACTTCCTCCCCAGTTGTGTACATAAGCTCCGTGACCAGGTCAATAGCAGCAGACTCCCCACACAAATGAACTTCTTCAGCACAGAGTCCTAGAAGTGCTCTGGTCCAGGCCCATCCTCCGGCTGGGTCTCTAATCATTTGCATTTCGTCAATTACGGCCACCTCAGAAGGTGTTGTAACACTACACATTTCAACAGTACAAGCCTGTTTCCCATTTGGGTCAACGGTCACACGCTCTTCACCTGTCACCAAGTCCCATGGCACACCAGCAGCATTACCCTTTTCGAAGATCTCATGTGACAGTAATTTTAAAGGGCCACAGTACACTCCAGATTTTTCTGACAAGTATTTCTGAATTGCATGGTTAAGTCTTTCCACTGTTTGCAGGCCCTGAATGGAGTATTATCTTCTGTTGTATGGCTCTGGCTTCTGGGTACCAGTTAGGTGGTATTCTTAAGTCGCTTATTTTACGTAGATCATCCTTGTATTCCAACACAGGAAATATTTGTTTGGCATGTCTCAAGAAAAATGGAAAAAATCATCCATGTGAGCTGCACTGAAGCAAATATCATTCAAAATAATGTGAATGTCCACACACAGGGAATGAAACTGCATAATGTAATTCCTAAAGCTTATAAAAGCTTGGTGAAAGAGATGAGCATCAAGTCCATAATCAGCACCCAGTTTCTGAACTTATTTCCTCTTGTAAAATTTGTCCAAGATCTTCTTTATTTCATTCTTGTCCAGAGGCTGGGTTAGCTCGGGTCCGGCGTTGCCATCAGCACTGGCAACGCTGTCAGGCGCACGAACAAGGACGTGTTCAGGGCTTTGGAGCCACCACAGGCAGAAGAGGAGGTGGTGGCAATAGCATGAACGCACCACAGAGCTCCAGGAAAGGGTCCAAAGTGGGGGCAAAGGCAGAGCTGACAGCTGCCCGATGGCCGAGCCCACAGCAGGGCACACCGGGGTCAACAGAAGTTTGTTTTAAAGGTGAAGGGGATGCCTCAATGTTGCCAGACTGTCCCCAGTCTCTAAGACCAGCATCTTCAAAGCAATGACATGTAGCAGGCAAATACCACCGGATTATATACAGGAAAACTAATTCCACTGGGCCCAGGACTTCAAGGGATTTTTAGACTGTGTTTCTCTATGTTGACCACCTCCGTAAGTTGACCAGGGGGTCACAATCCCTTGGGGAAGGGGTCCACTCACAGGCGTTCTACTCATCAAAACAAAGACTTGTGAAGAAATAGGGCTGCAAGAAAAGTCCAGGTTGAGCTCAAACATTAGCTGCAAACTTCCAAACTGATGAAAATTCCTCCTTGCCTATGTTTAAAGTTTTTAATGAGGCGCTCAGCATTCTAACAACCCAATGAATCATTTCCTCTATTAATTAGTATGGTTCATTTGAAAAATGTTCCCAGTTCTGTATTACATGGGGAATATTAGAAGACTATTTTTGCTGTGGTGGTGGTTCCCTTTCATTAATTCCACATACATTTCTTGAGCAGTGCACCAGGAACCCAGGGTACAATGTGACCCAAAGCAGATACCACTCTGTGTCACGTCCACCTTCCTGACCCTCACAGCAACCCAGGAAGCAAGTGCACAGGCAGAATATACCCACTACACAGATGAGAAAATAAAGGCTTAGGGAGTTAGACCCGCATGCATCTGGCATGTGGTGGGTTCCAGAGTCAAGGTATGTTCTCTTCTGTCTCCTCTACCTGTGACTCCCATACAAAAGAAGGAATTCTGATGGGCTCCTTCTCTTGGAGGGAAGGGGAGATCCCCACGGAGATGTGATGTGCAGAGGCCTGGAAGATGGAGGAGGAGGAGCAGCTTCCTGGAATCACTTGCTCTACAGGATCTGCCCTTCTACGTTTCTGCTTGTGAGTGTCTAGCACATGCTGCAGTGAGGACCAAACCAAGATCAAGCCACAAAGTGAAGAAGAGAGCCAACTTTGCCGGGAGACACGTAATTAAGTTCTCATGAAACAGATGCGGGGGCTGGGCCGTTGGCTTTCACTATTATTTATTCTTTGTTGGGCAGCTGTGCCAAGCAAGCAACAAAGGACAGACATTGCTCACTGGGCTTGTAATGAGCACAGCTGACGCTCATTCTGTGGGCCGGGGAAGGAACCACATGGACCAATCAGCCAGGAGAAGTCCTCTCCAGGAAGTACAGACAGCGGTAATAACACTGATCCACTGAATCAGAACTGGGAAGTTTCTGACCCACATTTGAGAAGCCTTCTACATCACAAGCCTTAAAATTATAGAGCAGGCTTATTAACCTCTGTATTCCTATCCAATGCTGGGTTTTACAGGATTTTAAATTCCTTGGCACCCTTGTGAGAAAAGAAGTCGTAAAGTTCTTCCACCTACAAACAAGAGTAGTGCTTGAAGAATCTCGGGAGCCATCTGTTCTCAAGTCCCAGGTGACCGGTATGTGGCCAATGCAGTGTCACTTTGCTCCACGGAGCCATACACCTCTGCTGAGACTTCCCACATTCACTGCCCTTGCACCTAGCAAGATATGATGGAGTTAATAATGATCACAAAACACCTCAAAAATATACAGGGGGTACAAAGCCAAAGACTAAGAAACAAAACAATGACAGCACATGACCACCCCACTGTTGCTCAGAAGCAGGAAGAGAGAACACCCTGTTCTCAGGCACATGGTCAGTTGCTATGGATGTTTTTCCCATGAGCACTGCACCCTCCCTGCCTACAGGGAGATTTGGATCCACACCTTGGGACAGCACCAAAGAAGACAGGAAAACTGAATGAGGGGTCAAAGGCGTGAAGAAAAACTGAGAGAGGCCACCTCCTGGGAGGTACAGAGAAGAGTCCAAAGTGTTCTCCATGTCTCGGCAGAACATGTGTCCAGTGGAGTCTAGCCTTTCGACCTTGAGCACTGTGATGATTAAGTTTGTGTCAACTTAACTAGGCTAAAGGCTGCCCAGATAGCTGCTAACACACTATTTCTGGGTATGTTTGTGACAGTATTTCCAGAAGAGACCAGCACTTGAACCAATGGACTTAGTGAAAAAGATCTGCCCTCACCAATGTGGGCATCATCTAATCCACTGAGAGGCCAAGAGGACAAAAGGAGAATTCATTCTCCCAATTGTTGAGTTTTTGGGTTCTGAGACTTACACCACTGCCTCGCCCAGTTTTTATGCTTTCAGATGCAGACTGGACTGGACCTCTGACTCCCCAGGACCTCCAGCTTGTAGACAGCAGATCATGCAACTCAGCCACCATAACCATGTGAGCCATAATAAATATATATATAACCCAATTCCCATTATACACACGACATGCGCACCACATACATACAGTAATCTCCCCATTGTCTGGATTGGTAAATATGGTTTCTGATTGCTTGGGAGTTACTGCTAAAAATAGGCCTAACAATCATATCAATGTGCACAGCTATGATTTAATTAAAAAAAAAAAAAAAAAAAAAAAAAGGCCTAGTCCTATATCCCCATACCATACCACACCATAAACTCAGTATTGACTTGATATTAATAATGGAATACACTAATTAAAAGCAAATTAAAACAAAGACAAACTTTAATTACTTAACACAGTTTGACTGTATTATAAAACAGCTTTGTAAATGCAGTGTACAATTTTAGTTAGATGGCAGTCAATACACTTTTCAACTTCACTACCATATTTTTTTAACTTCAAGTAAGACACATTAACACTTGAAACTGTTACAGAGAACACATGGGAGCGGTGGGAGTGAAGCACGAAGCCTCAGCTTACTGACAGCCCACCAAGTTCAAACTCTGATTTTTTTCTTTTTGGCTGGGCTGTGAGCTGCTTGCTTGAGCTCCTGATAATGGGGAGTTTCGTGTATGGCTGACTGATGTACGTCTTTCTCCAGATAGTCTCAAGCTCTGTGTCTTAAGCTTGTGTAGACAGGCGTGATTTTCCCCAGCAACGTTTCCCCCGTCGTATGAACACATAACGACAGGGTACAGGACTTGACAGTGCCGCAGAGCATTCAGCACAGATGCCTCTATCCCCAGGTAAGCCAGGCCTTGAGTACACATGAAGTCCCCTGTCTCTCACTCATCATGAATAAGAATCACCATTTCCATGGCCAGGCACAGTGGCTCCTGCCTGTAATCCTAGCACTCTGGGAGGCTGAGGCGGGTGATTGCCTGAGCTCACAAGTTCAAGAGCAGCCTGAGCAAGAGCAAGAGCAAGACCCGTCTCTATAAATAGCCAGGCATTGTGGTGGGTACCTGCAGTCCCAGGTACTCAACAGTGGTCAAGCCAGGATGTTCAGGGAGTTAGGACACCACAGCACTCTGCCAACAGTGACAGAGTGAGACTCAGTCTCAAAAAAAAAAAAAAAAAAAGATCCACCATTTCTGGAACTCTGCACCTCTTAACTAAATTTCGGCCAATGTACGATGCTTTGAATACACCAGGGCTCAATAAAAATTTGAAGAATGAGTAAATTCTGCCCCAGGGCACTATTTATAGAAAAAAAATAACTAAAATGAACCAGGAACTGCTGCTCCCCTCACAGACTGTGGCAACCCTATTTCCACTTTGTGTGTCTGCTGTCATTGCTTGGCGAGCAGAATGGTTTGCAGTGACACCAGGGTGGAGACAGGTAAGGGGATGGGGTCTCAGATCAGGCAGACAAGGATCTGGGTGCCAGTGATGCCCACGACTGACCCAGAGGTCCTGGGCACATTGCCTCTGAGAGCCTCAGTCTCCTCTTCCATTAAGAGAAAATAAAATGCCAAGTTCAGAAGTTTATCATGGGTCTTTGTAGAGACAATCTACTGCAAGTGCTTACAGAGTAGGCATTTAATAAAAGCACGTTCTCTTCTTTGTGCTAACCAGAGACTTTGATAAAGTTGCTCCTAATCAACAAAACAAAAGGCACGGACTGTAGCTCTCTCCTTAACTGCTCAGTCCCCCACCATGCACCCGGACCTTGGTGTCCTCTGAAAGAAAGATTGAGCAGACAACAAACTGGCAGTAGGCCCAAGCCTCTTCAGACAGGCAATCCTAGCTAAACTAGGGTTGAGAGCCAGAACGGCTCAGGGACCTGCCCCAAGTTACAAGGCAAAGGGCGGCAGAAGGTCTCAAAACCTTCCACTGTTCTACCTAGATATCTTACTTCCACAAACCTTATAAAGAAAGGCAACCCAGCCCTGGCAACAGCAGCAAAGGCAGTCAAGCCCTCTGGTCTCAGTGAGGGCAGAGAAGAGGGGAGCCTGGCCCTGGGCACACAGAGTGACTGATTCTGAGCCTAGGGAAAAGTCAGGCTACCTCCAGATCTTCCAGCGAGCCAAAGACTACAGCCATCAGAGGACCTGGCATTGTTACGGTCCTACTAAGTGACCTGTGGAGGGTTCCTCTTCCTGGAATTCCTTCTTCTCACATAACCTCGGACAATATTGTCTGCCATAGAGCATACAGTAAGATTCCAGGACTATGCCCCACGGTCTTGGCAGAGCAGCTCTGTTATGTAATGGGGCTGCTAACTGTTACCCAGCCCTGTGTGAGGATTGTCCTCAAAGCCTAACATAACAGCTAAGGGCAGATGGCCGGCCAATGACCTTATGTTCTTCTCTCCTTGCTCTGCACTAAGGTCCATTTGACAGAGAAGAGTGGAAAAATAGGCCGTCTTTGCGTGCTTCCAGCCAAATCCCATCATAAAACCCTGTGTGTGCCACCACCTCCCAAACACCATGTCTCCTGGTTAGGGACTCAGATTCGGGGGGAAACTAGTCCTAATGCCTCAGAGCCAGCTACATAGAAGTGCTTATTTCTGCTTTCAGCTCTGACATGTCTTTCTTGCTTTTTTCATTTAATTTTTTTTTTTTTTTTCAGAAGCAACTGGAAGGTAAGATCATGAAATATGCATGCAGATATGGACTGTTGGCAGCAAAGACAAAGCAGAACGGTTCTTATCAGGATGAGAAAAGAGGTGGCAGCTCCTGGCAGTGAAATAGGAGCCAGAACCAACCGTCTGCATCACAGCCAAGGTTATCGGTCACCCTAAATGACTGTATCCCTTTAGCCCCTGACTACTGAGACTGAGAAAAAAGACAGCGCGTGGAAGAAGCGCCCGGGAAGCCTTTATGTACCCTGATTTCATTTTCATTCCTCTTGCATCTGGCTCATTAATCAGCAAATACCACAAATGATTTTAAAACATTAAGTTTGAGATGAATACAAAACAAAAAAAAACTGTACTTTAAAAGTCAAGAGAGATTTTGGCTGTGTCTCGAGGGAAGTCATTTGCAACCTATGCCTTAATTTATCCACATTAATAAAATTGTGTGTGAATATCTGCTATCTAACTCCTATTGTAGAACCGACACAGAACCTTGATTCGATGACATGCCATGGAAGAAAAGGTTCTGTTTACCACCTCTTTATCTGCAGAGGACTAAACTGCACCCCAACAAAGTGTATGTATAGAAATACAGGGTTCAGCAGCATCAATGACCTGAATGGTGTCCTGGGGCCCTGCGGTCTGAAGGTCAGCTGTTTTTCCACCCTCTCTCCCTCCATTCAAATAACTAGATTCCTACATCTTTCATCTACCGCCCCCAACCACGGGACTCTCTAATCTAATCACCCGATTGGTATTTTTTGGCCACTTCCTAGGCTTAAGTTCAGTCCATTTTCATAAACCAGGCTTTGATGAAATTATAGACATTTTTCAGCCCCAGTTATTTGGGGGCACAGTATAAAATTTAAATAGAATCTATTATAGTCTGAATAACTACATTTCATGATTTTAAATAAGTGAAGTTTATGCCAAATATTGATTCAGAAGAACATACCAAATCTGAAAGCTAATAAAACATAAGCCCATAATGACCATAAAAGAAAGGCACCTGGTTTTTAAAAGTCATTAATGAATTAATGAATTATTTCTACTGTATTTATGGCTAAAGTTTGATATTATCACAAGCAAGGTATTCTTTACCATTCATTCTCTCTTCTATGGGATGAAGCCCTGATGTGGGCCTAGACTCATATACCGTATATACTCGAGTATAAGCCGAATTTTTCACTCGGCTTGTACTCGAGTATATACGGTACCTCAGAACGGAGACCCTATTTCCTAGCCTCCCTTGCAGGTAGACATTGATAACGAAGGCTTCCCTGGCGGTTTTTAGCTGTTTGTTGGTTTGGTTTGGTTTTCTTGTTTTAGCAGGCCCAGGCCAGGTTTGAACCTACCCACCCTAGTGCATGTGGCTGGTGCCCTAACTACTGAGCTACAGGTACCCAGCCCACAGTTCACATCAGCTCTTTATCCCTCCTTCCACGTCCTTACCACTATTCTTACCACTATTCTGCCTGGGATACAGGTGTACCCATTTTGAACTATGAGATCAAGCCACACAATACAGAGCAACAAGACAGAAGGAGCCTGGGTCTCAAGACACCATAAAGAACACCATCAGCCCTACACCACCTGCCAGGACTTGTCTAAGACAGAAATAGGTCCTATCCTATTTTAACCACAATTATTTGTATTTTCCTACTACTTGCAGCCAATCTTAACTCTGAGACTATCACAGAAGTTTACATGTCTGAAGTTTTAAAACTGAACATGAACTTCATGAAAACATTAACAACCAAAGTCATTTATTGAGGATACACTTGTTTATATCCCATAGAGAACAACAGAACATTTAAGAAAAAACACATATACATGCATGTAAAGGACTATTTAATAAAAAAAGAAGTTTTTCTATAGTAAGTGAATATATATTTTTAATTTTTTAATCTTTCACTTCCCTAAATCCTTGACAGACACTAATGAATTCTCTTGTACACTCTTCCTTTCTATATTCTACAAGTGTAACATATGGGAGTATTTTCACCCTTTAAGAATTGCCCAAATGCATAGCCCTCAACTGTCCAAAGGACATCAAACCTTAAGTGAGCAAAATACCCAGAGGAATCATTCTGAAATTCTGCACTTCTCAGGGAGTTAAATATTTTGTTCCATTTACCAGACAAGAGTCTTTGACATAAAAAAAATTAAACTAAATGTTTTACAACTGGTAAGAACTGGCCTATTAAAGAGGAGTATCTTGGATAATTGGAAAAGGCATAGCATTGTTTTAACTAATTGGAAATATCCCTTTGTGACATATAGCTCATTCTAAAGAGTCTCTAGAGAGGGCGTGGCAGCTCAAACCTATAATCCTAATACTCTGGGAGTTTCAAGGTAGGAACATCACTTGAGACTAGGAATTTGACACCAGCCTGGGCAACATACTGAGACCCCCATCTCTTAAAAAAAAAAAAAAAAAAAAAAAAAAACTAAATAATTTGTGGGACATGGTGGCATGAACCTACAGTCCCAGGTACAAAACTAAGGCAGGAGGAGGGCTTGAGCCCAGGAGTTTGGGGTTGCAGTGAGATATGACGAAGCCACTGCACCCTAGCCCAGGCAACAGAATAAGAGCCTTTCTGAAAACAAATAGTCAATAAAATTACTGCCATTATATCCTACGCTAGTATAAAGTCTATAAGGTCGGTTTGTACTATTTGTACACACAGTAGTTAAGAGAAATGATTATTCACTGAAATCCGAACACTTTCTTAAGAAGTAAATAAGTTTACTTGTTTTCCTTTTTCAGAAATGGTACAAGAGCTTTAACTGGGACAACAAATTTTTGCTATAAGAAATTCACAGGAGTGTCTCAGTGCCCGTAGCTCAGTACGTAGGGCACCGACCACATACACCAAGGCTGGCGGGTTCAAGCCTGGCCCGGGCCTACTAAACAACAATGACAACTGCAACCAAAACATAGCCAGATATTGTGGTGGGCACCCGAAGTCCCAGCTACTCGGGAGGCTGAGGCAAGAGAATCGCTTAAGCCCAAGAGTTTGATGTTGCTGTGAGCTGTGATGCCACATTACTTTACTGAGAGCAACATAATGAGACTCTGTCTCAAAAAAAAAAAAAAAAAAAAAAGAAATTCACAGGAGAAGATGTACTTGCTTTAGAATTAAGTAATCAGAATCTAAGTTTACAGCCTCCAATTCACAGTTTACATTTTATTAATTGAAGGATTTTGATAATGGTGGGTGTAATTCTAAACAGGAAGGTTTTCCAGAAGAAGAAATCCTAGGTCTGAGCCACTCTTACCTCACTGATCCTTAGTTTATGTTTGGAATCAGCTGTATTACTAGATCTCCATTCAAAACAATGAGATAGTCAGCTCTTCATCAACCAAACCAGTGAAGGTAAAAGCTCGCGGCAAGAACAAGTACAAAGTAAATATAAAAATATCTGGCTCTGCGATACACTAGACCAGGTGGGGCAGGGGTAGGAGGTCTGCCTTCCTACCTGTGCTTTTCCAAGATTATGTGTGTGCACGTAACACTAATGTTAAAAATCATTGTGTGTCTCCTCTGTACACATCAGCTGAGAAGGAAAAATGGCTCCAAAAATAAGCTGCACACCAAAAATATGCAGAGAGAAGCTGGCCTTGGGATACAACATTTTCCATAGATAATCCGCTACAGATAATCTGGTTCCATAACTGAATTTAAGCTTCTTCTAGTATTTATCCCCATCTGATGTACTATAAATGGCTACGATTTTATCTTGTCAGTAATGACACAACACCTGTCAGACCTGAGACTCCCAGCCTAGCTGGGATCTTCATCACTGTCCTTGGGGACCACAGTAAGACTGATCTCTCCCATTTCCCCAAGCACCACACACAACAGATGTTCATGCTGGGGTGAAGAACCTGCAGCCTTGGGGCCACACGTGGCCTTCTAGATCTGTGAGTGCGGCCTTTTGACTGAATTCAAATTTTATATAACAAATCCTTTTAATAAATGGGAGTTTGGATTCAGTCAATCAAGGGGCCAAAATTAGGCCACAATTAGGAATGTGGAGAGCCATACATGGCCCTGAGGCCACAAGTTCCCACCCCCCAAAAGCAACACACATTTTCCATTTGTCCTTCTAAAGCCCAGGTGGAGGGAAAGGCTTCCAACAGAAATCCACTGTGACCCTCACTGTAGGAGCTCAGCCACAATCCACTTGATTCCTCCCCACGTAAAACATATCACTTAAAACAAACATGCAGGCGAATGTCACAGGCACTAGGCCCAGCCTAAAAGACCTCATTCATCTTTTCTCCATGAGAAGGTGAATTCCTCATCTATTTATGTTGCGATGATGTCCTTAATTAGCTTCCACATTTAGTCTCTGAGAGGACCATTTCTCCGCTGCTTAAGAAACATAACACAGCTTAAAAATGTAATTCCAATGGAAAATTCATGGTCAAGGGCCATAGCACAACAGGTATTAGGTCTGAGAAATCAGACACATAAGAACAAAGGCATGAGACTCTCCCCAAGCCCAGCCTCACTGGCTCAAGAATGACAGTCACTACCCCTCCCCACCAGCAAATGCTGTGGCACCTATGCCTCAACCCCCAGTGAAATGTACTGGTTCAGATAGGTGCTCAGCATATTTGCCAGGTGTTACTGATAAAATAAAGGTTTTCTGCAACATTCAAAAGATTTGTCTTGTCACCTTTTATGGGAAATGCATATAGCAGAGCTTCAATCAGATGGAGCAGTGTTACACAAAGCACATGAGGGGAAGTGCTCCCCCCACTCCCCGCCCAAAATTCATACATCAGTGAATATATGAATTCAGCACCTCAGAACGGGACCTTATTTGAAAACAGGTTCTTTACAACAGTAATCAAGTGAAAGCGAGGTCTTTAGTGTGGGTCTGGTATCCTTACAAAAAGGGAAAATTTGGACACAGAGACACACAGGGGAGAAGTCAGCTGCCTGCTGGCCGAAGAGAGAAGCCTGGGACAGGTCCTCCCCAAGGCCGCAGAAGGAACCAACCTTCCCAACATCATGATCTTGAACTCTCAGCCTTCAGACCTGCAAGATAATAAATATCCCCGTTTAAGCCGCCCAGCCCGCTGTACTAGCAAAACGAAGACTCCTGTTTCCTCACACCCCACCCTGTGGACAGTCCCTCTATCCAAACTGCAGTTTGCTGATGGGGATGGCTAGCAAAGCAGGACAGATAGTCTTCTGCAGCCAGTGATGACACAAACCCTCCTTCCCTCTCACCTTCCATAAGCTGCTTTAAACCCAGAGACCAGGACGGGGTGCAGGACAAACAGTGAGGGCTTCCAAGGCTCCCTCTACTTAGCTGGGCTGGGAATGCAGATGGATGAATACCCCACACTGAGGGAAAGGACAGCAGTCACTGTCACATAAGTGTTACTGAGAGCAGCAAGGAAGAGCAGCTGAGGAGTGCTGCACTGCAGGGCTGCAGAAGGAACTGTGGATGGAGGGTCTGGGCCAGAACTGCTGGCTAGAACAGCTGGCTTCTGTCCCTGGCCTTGCCACTACCTGGCCAGGTGGCTGGGAACAAGTCCAGCCATAATCTTTTCTGCAGGGAATGAGGGAACAAGGGGATCTAGACCACACTGGGACACTTGTTCCTTATCTATGGTTCAGGCAGTCGGTGAATTCTTGAAATTGCCCACAAAATTGCAGGAGTGTGTGCCTATGTGCATTTTTCTCGTGAGAAGTCTGATGTCCCTTGAGACAGATATTTTAGACAACCTAAAAAGGTTAAGAATATGTGCTGGGTGATCTTGGAAGCTTCCTTCCCACCATAATATGTTGTAAGGTGCACGGTGTGCTAGCGCTGGCCATACCTTCTCCAGCCCACTGTGAGCCCCCTAAGCTACCTCTGCCCAGTCTCAGGCTGCAGCCTGAACCCCTCAACCCTTGCAGAAATCACTCTGTTGCCGCTTTCTTCTAGAAGACACCAGCAAGACCTCTTTTGAGGGTAGCCCAGGGGACAGACAAAAGACTGCAGAAGGGTTGTTGGCAATGACCGTGTCATGAAAAGATGCGTCTACGTAAACACACCACAATGTCCTATGAAGGGATTAGCAAGGATACGTCAAGAAGCAAGTGCTCTGGGGATTTGAAGGAGCTCAGGGGATTTTACCCCAGAATATGACTCCTTGGTTAAAGAGTGTTTTGAATCAAAGGGCCTTAGAAGTCAACAGGCTTTCCCTCTTTCTCCATAAGGACCTGTCGAGAACAATCGCCTTCCCTTCTCCTCTGCTATCTCAATATATTGCAAGAAAGATCAAGAGCACAAGAGACCCAGCCCCATCCATCTTAAATACAGCTCCCTCGGGTTAATTTGATTTTTCCAAACAGGATCATTTACACATCAGTTTCCCCCATCCGTTCATTCTCCCACATGCCTATGTATCTTCCTGGTGACCGTCCACTGTTCCTTAATAGAAACACCTATCCTCCTCCTCTCTCCCCCCCCTCTAAAGTGAGGGCATAGATAATGCCTCTAGTGCGCAGGATGAATAAATTTGTAATCTCTTCGTCACATCTGTACCTGCCAGAGCTGACAGTCGTGAGGCGCGGGCCTGAAGCTGTGGAAGCCGGGCATCCACCATAAGCCAGACACAAGTCAGCCCTGGAGATGAGCATCCTCGTGCTAAGAAAGTAACAACTTACAGTCATCTGCAGCAACTGGGGCAGCCAGTCCCGGTGTCAGGAGCTCCGAGCTACACGTTGGCAGCACTGAGTATGGAAGTTCTGTCCTCTGGCCCCAGGGCTCCTGAATGGACAGTGTCACCAGCTGCATGTGCCCTGTCTCCTAGTGAAGCAAAGGTTTGCTCCTTCTTTCCACCCGAGAACAGTGGGACTTCACTCTGATGGTGGTGTTCTAGGCGCTCTACCACCAGCCTTGCACCCTGGAGGGCAGCACAGAGCAGTGGGGTCAGTCAGGGCTGCTGTAGTTAGAAGACCCATCAGTGTGCTCTTTGTAATCATCCTCTCTCAGAGGCCACATTAAAAAAAGCCTCCAGTCAGAAATGCATTAAACAGAAGGGGACTGAGAAATTGAAAATCTTGTGTACAGGGCTTTTAATGCAGGCTCCGTGGGAATGCTTTATATTATCTCAGGATCTCAACATATCATTCCTCCACACTTAGAGCTGGCAGGTGTCAGAGGGGAGTCAGCCTCTCCACTACTTCTGACGTCCTCCTCCCTGGCCAAATTTCAGCATCTTTTACGCAGGCACACTTTTTTTTTTGGGAGACAGTTTTGTGCTCTGTTGCCCAGGCTGGGGTGCAGTGGCACTATCACAGCTCACAGCAACCTCAAACTCCTGGGCATAAGTGATCTTCCTGACTCAGCCTCCTGAGTAGCTAGGACTACAGGTGTACACCACCACGCCCAGCTAGCTTTTCTATTTTTGATAGTCTGCTCTCAAACTCCTAAGCTCAAGAAATCCTCCCACCTCAGCCTTCGAGAATGCTGGGATCACAGGAATGAGCCTCCGCACCCAGACTCAAATTTTCTTTTGGACAAAGAAATTCTCACCCCTTGACCCCTTCTCAACAGAATAAAAAAAAAAAAAAAAAAATATATATATATACACACACACACATACATACATACATACATCTATCTCCTGGTCCTCATATCACCTCTAAAAAGTATTTTTGAAATGACCTTTACCCATGAACTATAGTCCTTTTCGTTGTGCAGTTTGGCGAGGGCTAGGTTCAAACCCAGCACCCTCAGTATATTGACGCCCTACCCACTGAGTCACAGGCGCCACCTAGGACTATAGTCCTTTTCTAATTAAAAATAAACAAGTTGGCTCAGCACCCGTAGCTCAATGGTTAGGACACATGGGGGCTGGCATGTTTAAATCCAGCCTGAGCCAGCTGAAACAACAATGACAAACAACTACAACAAAAAATAGCCGGGTGCTGTGGTGGGCGCCTGTAGTCCCAGCTACTTGGGAGGCTGAGGAAAGATGACTGCTTAAGCCCAAGAGTTTGAGGTTGCTGTGAGCTGTGACGCCACCGCACTCTACTGCGGGCAACATAGTGAAACTGTGTCTCAAAATAAATAAATAAAATAAAATAAAATAGGTTTGGCAGCCATAGCGCAGTGGTTAATGTGCCAGCCACATGCACTGAGGCTGGTGAGTTCGAGCCCGGTCCGGGCCAGCTAAACAACAGCTAACCAACAATGACAAATGTAACAAAAAACAGCCAGGTGTTGTGGCGGGCACCTTTAGTCCCAGGTACGTGGGAGGCTGAGGCAAGAGAATCGCCTAAGCCCCAAGAGTTGGAGGTTGCTGTGAGCTGTGACACCACACTCTACCAAGAACGACAGTGAGACTCTATCTCAAAAAATAAATAAATAAAATAAGTTAATAAAATTAATAGCAGTTTTCCCAGCAAAAGCATTATCACCTGATTTAATCTCTGTCCTTGGTTCAGTGACTACCTCATCCAGCCCAATGAGCCCAATTACTCCCCATATCAGTTTCATGCCAGAACAGTGCAGTCAAATGTTCCCAGATATTTTCTGTCAAAGCCTGAGCTTCTGTCTGCAGACCCCTGCACCCCAGCCCTCCAGTGACCCTGGGTTCTGCGGGTGATTCTGCCAAAATCTCAGAGATCAGCATTTCTTAAATTTCTGGCGTCTTAACTGAGGCTCCCACATATACGTGAGTTTATTTCTGGAGACCATTTTGTTCCATTAACCTTCTTACCTTTTTTTTTTTTTTTTTTTTTTTTTTTTATATAAAGTCTAAAAATTAAACCCTGGGTAGGGTGTCGTGGCGTCATAGCTCACAGCCTCAAACTCTTAGGCTCAAGACTTTCTCTTGCCTCAGTCTTCTAGGTAGCTGAGATTAGTTTTTCTACTTTTAGCAGAGATAGGGTCTTGCTCTTACTCAGGCTGGTCTCAATTCCTGAGCTCAGGCAATCCACCTGCCTCAGCCTCCCAGAGTGCTGGGATTACAGCTGTGAGCCACCACATTTGGACTCTTTCTAGTTTTTAAAAGAAATATACCGATACATAACATTTATGCACATTCATGGGGCATAAGGGATATTGTGATTCATGCACAGTGTGAAATGACGAAATCAGAGTATTTAGGAGGTCCATCGCCTTGAACATTTACCATTTCTCTGATATTTCCCTTTTCATTACAGAGTAAATGTGCAGCTGAGCCAGCCCCAATTCCATTGTATTAATTGAGAAAGTACGATCAGAGGGGCAGCGGCACTGGAAGGTTGTGCTATTCTTCTTCAACACCCTTCCTCTCCCCCTATCCCCCCGCCATAATATCCCTCTCCCCTTCACATCACTATTTTGTCTCCCCAGTAAGCTGGGGCAGGCCCCTCACTTCCCTGTCCTCACCAAAGACCCTAACCATACTGGGTGGTAGGGCAATCTGTCCCAGCACTTGCAAGCAGCCAGCGTTGGTGACAGCTCCGCGGGCAGCCTTGCAGTTTCACAGCATTTATCACCACACTGATGAATTCCAAAATGTGTCTCTCCAGTCTTTAGGCAGGGAAGGGATAACCCCCTCGTGGTTTTCCACACCCAGGCAAGGCTTACCCACAGAGGCCAGGGCTGGAGAACACCCTGGGAGCTGCTGCTCTCACTCAGAGGTCATCCAAGACCACACTCAGAAAACCTTCCCACCTACTATGGCCTTCTTTCCACTAACATGGCCTTCCTTCCCACACTCTGGCCAAGGTGTCACCAACACCTTTAGCACCCAAACCGGGGAGTGTGGCTACCCCGTTCATACCCACCCAGGGCACTCTCTCAAGCCCGGGAACATCGTGTTCAGCAACACATTCTTCTTGGGCTAACGCAGCCAACAAGGTGTCCAAGTTCCTGGCAGCTGCAGGGACATCAGCCCAAGGTCCCTACAGAGCTTTAAACAATAATCAGCGCAGAGAGTCAATTTTGGGCAAATTTATTTAAGAGCAGAAATAACAGTGATGGGGATTCAAAAGAGGGGCAGACAGGGCGAGTATGGTGGCATGTTGAGGCTGCCCATAACTACCGGGAAGGCACAGGTGAGAAATCACCCCACTAATTTATGTCGCGCAGACCATCTACATGCAAACAAATCCACGCTGGGGAGTGATGATGCGCTGAGTCAACCCCTCATTCTGTGCTCTGCAGAGGACTGAAAATAAAGTCATGTTCTCACATCACACTCTTCCAGGGCACACAGACGAATCACGGAGGGTAGTCACAATCAAATCCGTGATTTGGTGACTTTGGGGAGCTTGGAAGGCTTCCACACCCATGAAATAACACTGGAAACCATAAGACCTGCAACTCTATGGAGAATAAAACGGAGCTGTGATCCGTCACGTCTACCTTACAGAGAATGGTGTTGAGCGAGTTGGATGGCAGTAGTCAGCAAAGGGAGTGAGCTGGGGGAGAGACCCCCTGAATCCTTTGGAGATTGTGTGTCTTAGGCTTGAGTCCACCGGCAGAAGTCGCCCTGCTGAGATCCTGAAATGTCAAGCTTATTTCAATAAGGCTGGAGAGGCCATGGATCTGTATCTACTTAACAAGCACATATTAGATATTTTTATGCTTTTCAGGTGTCCTCAAACTATGGCCCATGGGCCACATGAGGCAGTATGATTTTATTTGCTCCTGTTTTGTTTTTTTACTTCAAAATAAGATATGTGCAGTGTGCATAGGAATTTGTTCATAGTTGTTTTTTTTTTTTTGAACTACAGTCCGGCCCTCCAACAGTCTGAGGGACAGTGAACTGGCCCCCTGTTGAAAAAGTTTGAGGACTTCTGCAATTCACTGCCTTAAATCCACATTTTCCATTTCAGATGATATAAATGTCCACAGACCACTTCTCAGGGTCTGTATAGAGTCAGCTTTTTGCTGTTAGAACAGAATCAGTTCCACTGACTTCACAGAACAGTCTGGAGCCTGACTGCATCTTCCTGGTGACAGGAGTCCCTTTTGGGTCCATCAGAAGTGATTCCAGTTACCTGGACCCCTTCTTCTGGGATGTGTGACTGCAATGATGGGCTGATGTCAGCTGCAGGCACTGATGATTTGAAAAGGACTCAAGGGTAGTAACTTTAGTCAATCCGAGAAAAAACAAACTCTAATAAACAGGAAAAGTACAAATCAACTCAAGCTCTCTCTGCCACAAGGAGACTCCCAGGTCTGCACTTGCTGCTAGAGAACAATCCATGAAATAAGTCATCAAGTCACAAGCCTTGTGAGTTGATCCACAGAGTCACTCGATTTTATGAATCAGAGGCTGGGACAGCGGGGTAGTTCATTCGAAATGATCCACGTTTTCTGAAAGGGGTCATGTAAATCAAAAATCTTCCAAGCAAAAGAGGAAAACTGTAAATTAAAAGCACCTTGAGAAGAATCCTATTTTAATGTAAAAATTAAATTATAAAGTTACATTTCTCTTTTGGCATCAGTTTAATTAATTAAGCATGTAATTTTCTATAAGTGGTCCCCCCTACCATGGTTGTATGTCTCTGGCCCACTGCCTATTAGTTTAATAATCTAAAGAGACCCCAATTTTCACTTCCTTTTTATAAAATCCTGTCATGGAGAAGGTGGTGCTTTGGTTGAGCTACAAAGTATGAGTTTACTAGGCAGACAGTTGGATTTGTCAGGCAGGATTCTCCAGAGAAACAGAATCAATGGAGGGGGTAAGATTTATTATAAGAAATTGGCTCTCTCACAATTGTAAGAGGCTGGCAAAACCCAAAATCTTCAGTGAAGGTCATCTGGAGGCCCAGGAAATCGAGGATATAAATTTCAGCCCAATGGACACCAGGACACAGAGATTCAATGTTCCAGCTCAACTCTAAAGGCACAAAAAGACCAGTGCCCCGGGTGACAGGCCTCCAGGCAGGAAGAATTCTTTCCTCCTCCACCCTTTCTGGTCTATTAGGTTTTCAACTGATGAGATGAAGCCCACCCACATTAGGAAGGGCCTGTGCTTTACCTGGAGTCCTCTGACCTAAATGTATATCTCATCTAAAAACATCCAGAATAATGTCTGATCAAAAATAGGCACAGTGTCCCAGCCAAATAGACACATAAAACTGACTGTCACAATGGTGATGGCCATTGTCCACAAGGGAGAACACAGGAGGGGCTGTCAGAGGCCTACATGGAGCCACGGACCTCATGGGCACTTGGCCAGCACAGACAGACCCTGTCACTAAGCTCCCGGGTAGGAAATCTACCTTCAAATCAGGCCATCTGGGTGGCCTGGGAGCCAGAGCCAACACGGACACCAAGGACTCACCATAAGTTAAACAGCACGGTTACAAGGGGCAACATACACTTATATGCTAAGTGGTGCTAAACCCTGGTTAATCTTCAGAGGGAAAATAATATTATGTCTTGGCATGCTTTATAATTTTCTTCTCAAAGTTCAGACCTCCCCTTATCTGTGACCCTATTTGGATGCATGACTCCCTGAGAAAGTGTTAACATGGCCAGGTGCAGTCGCTCATACCCATAATCCCAGCACTTGGGGAGGCCTTGGTGGGAGGATCACAGGAGGCCAGGAGTTCAAGACCAGCCTGAGCAAGAGTGAGGCCCCACCTCTACTAAAAAAAAAAAAAAGCCAGGTGTGGTGGCAGGTACCTGTAGTCTCACCTACTTGAGAGGCTAAGGCAAGAGTATCATTTGAGCCCAGGAGTTGGAGGCTGCTGCGAGCTATGATGACATCACTTCATTCCCAGCCTGGGCAACAAGGCAAAACCCCGTCTCGAAAAAAAGGAAAAAAAAAAAAAAAAATAGGAAGAGAAGGCAGGAAGGAAGGAAGTCTTAACATGCTCTGTTCCCAGATAAAGAAATGAAATTAGAGCTCTGACCAGTACCGCCAACGCTCCGCAATCTGGCCGTTGTAAAGCAAGTCCTGCCCTTCCTCTCAGGATTTGCACCGTGCTTATAGCCCCTCAGAGCCAGGCCCCCATGACTGCAGACCAGCCTGTTTCACATGACCAGCAGGCCTCCCCTCTCTTCCTTCTACGGACAGGTGGCTGGGGGCACCTCGCCACTGAACCTCGTGTCAGGCTTCACCCGCAGCCATGCTGTTTGTCTCTGCGTGCTTCCCCAGGACCAGCACAGAGTCCCCAAGGAGCCCAGAGCACCCCAGGAGCCACCAGCTCCCACTGGGACAGCCAAGAGGCAGCCGCGTCCCCAGCCCCCAAGCTCATCCTCCTCGCGCCTCATCTCACTGGCTGCAGTAATCTGCTTTAGCCATGTTTGCTAAAAATACACCTCGCTTCTCTGTTACACTTACTAATGCATTCTATTTCAGGCATTCCTGCTTAGAAATACCCGGATGGGGAGCAGAGTGAGCCTGCAAACCCTTAGAACGACATTCTCTCCAGAAAGGCTGCTTCTCTGCCTTGCTGTGTTCAGCACACAAACCCAAAAAGCAGGTCTTTCTACACCAGATAGTAAATGGTGACAGTAAAGGAGAGGCCTGGGGAAGGAGAAGAAAGGAAGTCAGTGGGGACAGAGATGTCCGTGGAGCACACAGAGGAGTCCCTGCTTCCTTGTACTCACGCCTGCCCGACTCAGGACACCCTCCAGCCCTGCGCAGAGTCCCTGTGACCACAGGAGCCTCTCCTTTGGAAGGAGCCACATGACACATGTTAGAAACCGGAGAACCGGCTTGACGCCCATTGCACAGGGGTTGCGGTGCCAGCCACATGCAATGAGGCTGGCGGGTTCAAACCTGGCCCAGGCCTGCCAAACAACAATTACAACTGCAACAAAAAATAGCAGAGTGTTGTGGCGGGCACCTGTAGTCCCAGCTACTTGGAAGGCTGCGGCAAGAGAATCTCTTGAGCCCAAGAGTTTAAGGTTGCTGTGAGCTGTGACGTCACAGAACTCTACTGAGGGTGACCACTTGAGACTCTGTCTCAAAAAGAAACCAGAGAACATCTAAAGAGAGCCACAAGCTAGGCTTGACTTCACGAGCCACCCCCTGGAAGGCGTTTTCCATATCTGAGGCCAGGGGACGTCAGCATTTCCACTGCACAGTGGTCCCCTGAATGAGCTCATCCTTCCCTGAGCTATTTCCCTGCCTGGCATCCATGGGCTGTCTTGGAAGAGTGAGTGAGCCCGTCTGCCAGCACTTCCCTGACTTGGCTGCCGTTTCCAAGAACTTCGGTTCCCTCCTATAATTATGAGAAGGATAATGACAGCTCTCCATCTCCGATCTTTGCCTTCCTAGAGGGAAGGAGGTAGAACAGTGATTGCAGGACCAGTTTTCAAAGTCCTTAATTCATGTTTCTGCTTCCTGTTTTATGCCAGCATCTCCCTTAATCCGCCTTCCTGCATCCTAACACATAGTTCATGCATTTTCCTCGATGTGGAGGTGAAACAGGAAGGGAGCTGGTGACTGAGTATTGCTGGATACAGAGAAGGCAGCAGCAGGGAAAATGCAGCGCCCAGCCGGAAGCAGGGAGAACGCCGGTGCGGTGCGGTGGGGTGAGGCCAGAGCTCAGAACCCAGCTGGCGAATATTTCTGTCTTCCTTACTGCAAAGCTCCTTGATGACAGACACGTGGATGCACGGAGGGAAGGGAAGCATCGGGATGCCAATTCAAGCCTGCCTTCTGCACAGCCAGGACCTTGGTTGTGTGAGCTAAACTAAAATAGTAAGCCCCGCCCCAGCTGACTGAAGGGGACCCCAGAAATACCCTAAAGCTGAGTTGCTGGCCATGAGAAGGCAGCTCAGACGAGCCTCCTCAGGCCCCCTTCCTTTCCTGGAGATGCTCTTTGTAAGTCATTACCAAGTCTAAGGCTAAAGCTTCCCCACACCTGCGGGTGATCTACTTACCTAACAGATTGCTCAAGTCTAAGTCTGTGTCCAGTGGCCTGTCTCTTACTAACATACATCCTTATATTAACTTACTACATTCCAAGTCGTTAGACAGAGCTTCATTTCTTTAACTAACCTATAAAAAAATCAAAGAATCTTGAAACCCAATTCACTTCAAGACGTGCTGCCTTCTCAGGCCAAAACAATGTTCACCTCTCATGACTTTACACGCAATTTCTGTCTCCCTGAAATGTACAAAGCCAAACCGGAACATGACCACCGTGAGACCAGAGACCATTTGCTCAAAGTTTCTTGGGCATGGCTCTCCAGGACCCGGTCACACATATTTGGCTCAGAATAAGCCTCTTTAAACTATTTTTTGGAGTTTGGGTTCTGTCCTATTGATAGCCTGACAAGTGCACAGAGCCACTAGTTACCACCCATGAAATCAGCTCATTAAAAAAAAAAGACAAATTAAAAGCATGAGACTGAATGAATCATGGTCCTTCTGCAAAGACAAGCTGATGTCTCCTACAGAGATTTGGGGGCGCCACCCAGCTCCAGGCAGAAAGCAGTCCATGGCAGGAAGAAGCCAGACACTGTAACACAGGCTCACAACACAAGAGGGAACAGGAAGCCGAGCATTTCTCTAACTGCATCATCTCTTTTGCATACTTAGCTAGCACCGTGATCTGGGCAGGGAAATGATTCTCAACGACCTGAAATAGGAGACCTTAATGTCTGGAGATGTCCTGAACCACAGCAGCGGTGTTATTTATGAAGGCTTTATTTCACCCTTAGTAACAGGAAGCGTGGATAGGAATACGGAGCTCTCCAGCCCCACCATGGCATCCCATTGGTGAGTGCAGAGGCCAAAATTAGCCTTATTTCAAAGCAGTCCATGCTCAGGTACTACCCCAGTGTGATTACGCGTGCATAACAAAAGACAGGTGGGAGGCAAATGTGTGTGTCACACACATACATATGAAAAAAACACCCACGAGCACCCAAGGAAAATTCCCCAGATTCCCAGGCCACATCGTTTTGCATTTTTTTTCTCGCTGTTCCTCTGAATGTAGCTGCCAACACAGAAGAATTCGTTGCTTCAGAAGAGAAAAAAAATTTTTTGTTCTATTATTCAAACTTTCTTTCTTGGAGCATAAGGAGAAGAGAGAAAGTGGCTGGTGAGATCTCCCTAACAGGAAGAAGATTATTTCTTCATTTAGCTACTAAGTGCTATAAAACACATGGGGTGCTGGCCAGGTGCCCTCAGGCCCCATAAGGCCCCTGCCTCTCCCTCCAGCTCAGACCACCAGCTGCAGGAAATGCCTCACTCCCTCCAGCCACCCCTCCTCCTAGGTGCTGCGGGGTGCATCCTGCACACTTGGGGGCAGGCAAGAGGACTCTGGGGCAGGCCTGGGGCCAAAGACAGGGCAGAGGGCAGGGGGCAGGAGGCAGGAGCAAGTTTGTGGGTTCACATCCCTCTTTTCAGAGAGATGCTAAGAGGATTAAAGAGGTAATTGTTGCCTCTGGAGCTCCTTGGCTATGAGATGCTCTATAAATACCAAGAACCACCTCCTCAAGGGAAAACACATTTCATTACTGTAGAGGTAAATACAGCATCAGCCTGCAAGGGAGATGCCGTGTATCCCAGAGGGGTCTGCTGCCACCCCAGGCAGGGTTACCCACACAGCGTCCAGCTCTGATCAGAGGCCTGTGCTCTGTGGACTCCTTGCATCTAATATCCCCATCCATTTCCATGTGTCTATCCAATGTGCAGTTAGTAAGCACCGACTGTGTGCCTGACAGTGCCTCCTGGTCAGGTGCCTGAGCTCTGGGGCTCTGCTGCAGGTGGGATCCATGGTTCTGCCCACTCACCAGCTTTGTGGCCTCTAGCAGGTCACTTAACCTCAAAGCACCTCCCTTTCCTCCTTGGTAATATGAGGGTGATAACCGAAGCCCCTCCCAACATCAAAATGAGGATTCACCAAGTTCCTTCATGCTGAATGGTCATACCCCTGCCTGCGAGTGCTATCCAAGGGATCGCAATTAAACTCAACCACTGAATGCTGGGCTCGATGGTGCTCTGTTCATTCCTTGAGAGTTTCAAGGTAGGTGTTACCTGTGCATCAACATCTGGAGGAAGAAGGTGCCAATCAGGTCTGGGCTGAGCACTTAATCAGAGGCCAGGAAGCTAAGCTGGCTCCAGAGTGAGGATCTGGCACAGAGATTATGGGGCAAACCAGGCAGGACTAATAAGAGAAAAGCTATAGTGACTAATCCCAAGTTCAAGTTCAAAGCAGGATACAAAAATAGGTGGAAATACTTATAACATTTAATATCAAATTATTCTCCTAGTTTCATCTGTCACCTTTGAAACAAACCATGAAAGTATTAACCTTCACTGAGAATCCCGAAATAAAAAATCCTGACGTGATAAGAGAAATTTTTCTAAAGAAATATAACCATCCTCTCTGAATAAGAATCTAAATTCACACTAATTATACAGTATCTTTATTTCATTTTCCAGCTTCATTTATAGTCACACTGTAATTATCCTCGCCCTGCGATAGGTCCCATGGAGCTTCCTCCCCATTGTGGAAAGACTGAAACAAACGCATGCTCTCTCCACACCTCCCCCATGGCCAGATATCCTGGGTCATGGGCATCTAGTCACCCAGGCTAGTTCGAGATTCACTGCAGACTCCTCTCTTTTTCTTGTGTAACACCATGGAAGGCAGATTCATGAATGTCCACAATTTCTATTTCCCGAGCTGTGCTCAAATCGCCACAGCTCCCCCGTCACTCCCTCTCCCACCAATGCCTCCAGCACCACCACCGCTCAGGAACCATCACGTCCTGCTTGGAACGTGTCCACTGTGGGAGGAGAATCAGTTCTAAAGCACATCTCTCTTGAAGTCAGCCTCCACTATACGCAGTGTGATTCATACGGCATAGTAGGAAAGATGCCCATGAAGAAAACTAATTATCGTTCCCAAACTCAGATCTAGGAGGGGTTAAAAACTTCACAGAATGCCCAAAAGAACCATAAGAATGATCTCAAACAGATGCTGTAGAAAGTCTGTAAGTTGACACCACCACCCCCACCCCCCCCGGGACAGTAACTAACTGGTCAACCATCAGAGGTGGTCAAAGGAACTAGGTCTACTGTACTGATAGCACATGTGGTGCATGTTCGGTTAGGAAATTAGGTCAACTTAAGGAAGTGGTCAGTGTAGAGAGTGGTCAGCTATGGAAATCGTCAGCTATGGAATGTGTACATTCATGTTTACAGCAGCTTTATCCACAGTGTCCAAAAGGAGGACACAACCAGAGTGTCCATGGACAGACCAACAGATAAACTAAACATAGGACAGGCAAACAACAGAATATTATTCAGCTCCAAGACGGAACCAAATCTGCCACCTGCTGCAACATGGATGAACCTTGAGGACATTATGCCAAGGGAAATAAACCAGACACAAAAGGATACACACCATGTGATTCCACCTATGAGCTCCCTGAGCAGTCAGACTCAGAAACTAAGGAGAATGATGGGCATCAGGGCCGGTGGGAAATAGGGGAGCTGTTGTTTCACTGGTGCAGAGTTTCAGTTGTGCAAGATGAAGAGTTTGAAGGTGGGTGGTGGTGCTGGGTGCAATGGCTCACGCCTATAATCCCCAGCACTCTGGGAGGCCAAGACGGGTGGATTGCCTGAGCTCACAGGTTTGAGACCAGCCTGAGACAGAGCAAGACTTCATTTCTAAAATTAGCTAGGCGTTGTGGCGGGCACCTGTAGTCCCAACTACTTGAGAGGATTGCTTGAGCCCAAGAGTCTGTGGTTGCTGTGAGCTGTAACACCACGGCACTCTACCAAGGGTGACAAAGTGAGACTCTGTCTCAAAAAACAAAAAACGAAGGTGGGTGGTGCTTAATGACATGGGTGTGCTTAATACCACTGAACTATACACTTGAAAATCGCTAAAATGTTAAAGTTTGTGTTTTGCCACCATTTTTTTTTAAATGGCAAAATAACAAAATATCCACCCTGGAAGAGATCTGGTCAGTTAGGGACACGGAGTCGCACACCAGCCTATTGCTTCCTCTCTTTGCTGATTCCCCAAAGGTGCTTGTTGTGAACCAGCAGCCTCCCACTGCACCCAGAAAAGGAGGGACCTAAAGGAACTCCAAATCACATCACTACATTTATTATGCAATTCGAACATGAAATTCCATTAGCACATAGACCACATTTTATTGTAAACTAGTGTAGGTTTATAAACAGGTTCTAGAATTGTCTTTTTGGTATAAATAATACTGAGAAAGAAGTTCCAAAAGAAAGTTCCACCAGGTCTCTCTACCCCCACCCCCTGAAACTGCAGGGGACATCAAAGCAGTCCTCTTGGTTCAAGTCTCCATCTGTCTCTAAGGATAAAGAATTAGCTTGACAAATAGGAAGTCCTTTTTTCCCATGGCTCTATAGAGCCCAACCCTGGAGTATGAGAGGCTGCAAGCCGGGCAGCTGAGAGAGCCGACTCGCCACCAAATCACCCAGAATAGACTCCCAGCTTGAATCTACCTCTAACCCTCCTGCCAAATGACCTCATGCAAATCTCAACCTCTCTGGCCTCAGTTTTTTCATCTGTACAATAGAGACAATCACATTTCCTACTCTCAGAACTGTTCTGCGTATTAAGTGAATTAATACCCGTATAATCCTCAGACAATATCTTGCATATAATAAGGACCATGTGAGGGTTGTTATTTTGACACTCAAGGATCTTCATGACGTGGCCACAGCCTACTTTTTCCAAGTGTAGCTTCCACCCTTGGATTCCTGCTGACATCTTTGCTGGCCCATCTTCCCCAACAAGCTATGCTGTCCGTCCATCTCCAGTATCAGCCCTTGCTGTTCCTGCCACTGGCTCTTCCCTCCAGCCCCACATCAGCCCAGCAAACTCTGCTAGGTCATCAGTTCACCATTGGTGGCTTTCCTGACTCCCAGAGGGACATCTGCTCCCTTTCTGTGTTTTCACTGTCCCCTGTTCATGTTAAAGCAATCCTACCTTGGCCACTCGTCCACTCACTGGGCACCTCAGTAAGGGACAGGGGCCTCCTCCAGGCAAGGACCTTGCTGCTTGTCCCCATGCACGTAGCTGCAGGCACAGGGCCTTGCACATAGAGAATGTTTAAGAAAAGCTGAACGAATGAATGAATGCTGAACTTAAAGGGAGCCAAATGAACACGACGGGATGAGAAGAAGGAATGAACAATCAGACACGCAGGGCAGTCTGGAATAAAGCTGCATTAGGCCCCATTCCATAGAGAAAGACGGGGTAAGCCCCAGCAAGAGGAAGTAGAGCGAGGTTGTTAATCACAGGAAGGTGAGAAGTTCAGGGCATGGGCGGAGGAGTAGCCATCAGCAATGCCCCACACAGAAAACCTGAGCTCAGGGCTCGCAGGCCTGGCACACCCATGCTCGTGATAATCACAAACATGATTAAATAGACGCATGACAGGGAACTGCACAGACGGCCTCGCACCTTAGGAAGAAGGAGTCTTACTGCCTTTCCTGTTCTCAGGGGCGTAAGAGCTGAAGGACCAGTGGCCAGCACCATGGCAGTCGGGACAGCTCCTGACTTCTTGTTTTCAACTTGTGGCTGTCAAGCTCCACTCAAAGGACCTAGGACATGTTTCCCACAGTCACCTGTTCTGCAAAGCCAGCCCCTTCACCCCCCCGCTAAGAAGCAGGTTCGCCATCTTGAATGGGACGCTGTCTGCAGTCCAACATTGACATTGCAAGCACGTGAGTCTTGTGCCCAAAAGTAAACACGAAAAAGAAGCTGATCCCATCTGGACCTAGACACACGGCTGTAGACCGAGGGCTGACTCCCACTTTGAGAGGGAGTGAACCCATTTCCTGCAGCCTGCAACACACAAATGCATAGGGCTAATCAGCCATGAACAACTGCACTCAGCCTCAAGCTCTGATTAATCCCAGCAAACGAGGAAGTAGAACCAAAACTAAGCATGTAGAAAAACACGGAAGGAAAAATGCACATGGGGAGGAAGAAAGAAAGTGAGCAGAGGGAGGAAGATGACAGGGCACTACCAGCCACTAAGAAAAAGAGGACCAGTCGGCCAGGACTCTAGAGCTGGGCCCACATACACAACGGCGGAGGAGGTGGCAGAGACAGGGCCAACCGCGCACCTCCAGACAGGGTTTCTTGAGATTCGCATGTAGTATTTGGGGAGAAAAATTTACAACACGGGAAAATACCCAAAAACCTGCCATTTAGTGAAAAACAGAGGAAACAACATACAATACAAAGGTAACTGTGTTATCTATTTATGTACAGAAAAGGCCTAGGGATACATCAAAAATTCAACAGTGGTTATTTCCCAAGGGGTAGGATTAGAGCTGATTTCCATACTTTTCATCATCTTTATATATCATACAAACAAAAAAATGGCACATTTCCCTTAATTTAATAAAACAGGATGATATGCACCATATAGAAAGTCAAAGTTTTCAAAAGCATTATAGAAAATCACTATGAAATCCAGGCAGCAAATGTAAACCTCAAGGCTATGTTTATATAAAAATTGACATTCTGAAACAATCTGAAAGACCTAATTATCTGAGTATTTACTAATATGTAAACAATTTGGCCATCATTTAGACATACCTTCAAATCCAAAGAAAGATATAGTCTAGCAAAACTCGGTCATTTTGCCTGGTAGTTACCATTTATATAAATAGCGGACTATGTCCTAGAGAAAATAGGTAATACTTAAGAAGAAAAACACCTAGTAAGTTTTTTTCAAAAATGATGACAGGGAAAACAAAAAATCGGCCAGGAATAAAAAGGCTTCTGAACAAATTGAGTACATACAATGACTCGAAAAAGTAGTTTAACACGCGTTTTCCAAATCCCTTGAAAGGGTCATTTCCACAAAAGTGTTCTCCAAGTAAAATATAACATTATTTTCTCCAGAAGGTATAAAATTTTAAAACTGGATTCTTAAAAGCTTATGAAATAATATTATACTATAAGAACATTTGCAAAGGTTTTTATTATGTTAGCTTTTCCTGGAAATAAGTTCCCAGGGCTTTCCACATCATAAGCTGTTGTTATGCAGTTATGTGCTTATGAATTAGTAATTCCCAGGAAAGGTGGGTCTTTTATTTTCCATGACTGTGGCAGAGTCAAACCAAGGAAGAGACTGTGATGCAAATGTTCCTTGGTTATGTCCAAGTGAAAGCCACAAATGTATTCGGGGCCTGTACACCCCAAAGGGAAGGCCTCGCTCCGCAGGAAAGAGTTAATTCCATGAGCTACTTGAATGGGCTGAAATGCCAGCATTTTCTAAGTCTGCATGAAAGGAGGAAGGTAGGGGAGCCTCCACCTTTCTAACCTAGAATGCTGGACCTAATTCAAGAATATAAAAGTGCTGGGTGGCTTTTCTCTCCCTAAATAGAAACAAGGCCATGTTCCAATTGGAGGTGCCCCTTTCGGCTCAGCGGGCAGGGACTTCAAGGGTCCCAGAATACAACAGGCCTCCTGCCCTGTAAGGATCACCCTCCTCTCCTCACCGTTTCCTCTGGATCCCTCAGAATCTCTCCCTGTGGAGAGGTTCACTGAATTTCTCTCAGCATTAATTCTCCACTTTTCCTGGGCTTCTGGGGGCAATGGAGATTTGGGACCAGAAAGAGGCCACTGAATAATGAATAAAGAAGCACTTCCGGGCCTCCAATACCTAATTATTTGCTTGCCAGAATCCAGTAAGAAAAACAACCATATGAAACCAAAGGATGACAAAAGGCAGAGACAAATTCTCCTTGAACCTTCTGGAAATTCTAGTTCAGAAGGGGAGGGGGAGGATGTGGTCTGGGATATGAGTGCAGACCAGACTTAGGGCCCCTGCAGGCCTAACCAACCCCCCAGGTTCCCAGCACATGGGTTAGAGACACTGGGGGAAGGGTGTGGGGGGTCACCATGGGCTCCCTCCTTTGGGCTGCAAAATGGCCTTTCACTGTTCTCCACACCATATGCTCTTGGAAAAACTTCTCCTCCCTAATGCGGATGCCCCAAACTTTTCAAAACTTACAACTTAACTTTTTTGCAGCTGGGAACCAGCATCATCCCAACACCTGTGCCCCAGGAGCCCACAATGTGGCTTGTATTTTCTCCAATCATAGATCACGCTTTTTCAATCACTTAAAAAAAAACAAAAAACACATATTGAAATAGAATCAGGGAATCCTATGAATGGCCTGGGTTGATACCCTGGTTGTCATACTGTACTATAAATGTGTAATATGTTACATTGGGGGAACTGGGTCAAGGGTACACAGGACCTCTCTATAGTATTCCTTACAACTTCACGTACATCTACAGTGATCTCAAAGAAAATTGCCACCAATAAATCCTGAAAGAACGTATTTTATAAGCTTCATGTGAACAAAGACCAATCAGCCCACTTATGAGTGGTTATATAAGCTGAGCCTGGCTTCAACAGACGCTGCTGTAGTTCATTTATTCAAAAATATACACCATCCCTACAAAGCGCTATGGCAGGCATTACAGAGCCCATCTCAGCTAACGTCCGCATAAAATAGACAGTGACGGAAAAAAAGTCATTTTGATAGCTCTCGGGTAGCTGGCAATTTCATTTCTTAAAAACAAAGGTAGAGATATTTAGGCATGTATTAAATAACACCTCTATTTAGATTGAGACATGGCTTGAATATCAATCCATCCATTCCCTGTGTGCCAGCTGCCAAGGAAACATGAGGGAGACTCCCAGCCACGGGCTTGTTACACTGACTACGCATTTCCATGTGGCTGTATCTGCCACTTTCTTCCCATCTCCAGGTTTGATGAACAAGTTTCTCACCAAGCCCAACAACAGCAGAAATTTCAACCTGACATGGAGTGCAACCTTATGGTACTTGATTTGCTTCAGAACCCATTTACCTTTCAGCCAGAAAGTTCCAGAGATCTTCAACAAGTAAATGTGCCCCTAGCCATGACAATCCTGGTAACATCCTGCCTCCCCTGGCAGCTATTATTTGTCTGGATCAGATGTAGCTCTCAACCAGTGTTAACAGCCCTCGGCAGGCACCAGGGTGACCTTCCTATAACACAGAAGGGCCAAAGACCCGGTTTCCCAGGCCCCGATCATTCCCAAGGGGCAGAGGCTTGAAGAGGAATGACATTTCTTGGCATATTTATTGCTCCTTGTATTTATCAAAGTATTTTTAATCCATTATCTTATCTGCTACTACAACACCCCTCCCAACAGGAAAACCTCCTGACCTCATTTTTTAAATGAAGAAAGTGAGGCTAACTCTCTCAAATATCAATTCTTGCTTACTCAGGAATTGATGATTCGAGATAATTTCATCTCTTTTCTGGACTCCTACCTGCTTCTACCAGTGGGCCAATGGTAGTTCAAAAAACAAGAGAGAGTGTGGATCTGAAGGAGCAGCCGAGCTCCCATGACATGGCATTTCACCTCCCTGAACCTCGGTCTCTTTCTCTGTCACATGAGGTAACATCACATTGCAGGACCAAAGGATGATTAAATGCAACAAGCTGGATAAGGCATGAGGTGACTGCTCTAAGTCACCTGTTCAATGCTTGTCAAAACGTTTTTTGTTTTTGTTTTTTAATAAAATTAGCTCAGCAGAAATAAGAATGAATAACCAAAGTGAAACTTTTAGAGTATCAAGATAATGCCAATTATCTGCAAAAATCCCTAAACTCATGGGTAATGGGGATTGTCAATAATCAGAGGCTGCTACAGAAACACCCAAGATGAGCAGCATTGTTTATTTTCCTTTATCTGAGTTGGTGAAGAAAGGCTGCCCTGGTTTCACGTCCTTCAATTAAACATCCACCACTGAACTTCTTCAGGTAACTCAAGTCCATAAACTCTGAGTGAATGATACAGCCAAATTCTCATCAGACTTCCACTTGGCGGCTACAATTGCAAACAGAATTTGGGGTTGATTATTCCTGGTCTGATAGCTAAAACGTCTGGGGAATGTGTGAGCTGTCGAATCTAATGTTCTGCTTAAGAGAACTGCCTTACAACAATTTGTAAGTGGTCAAATTCGAAAAGCATGAAATACAACAAAATATATTTGGAATGAATTTGACTGCTTCTTTCTGCCTTGTCTGACATTAGCCACTAACACTAAACTTCTCAAATTACATACAACACAGGTGCAGGAAGCAGATAAAGCCACAAGCCAGCGTTCCTTCCTGGGTCAGTCTGCCTCGATACATCTGCGAAACATCCAGAGGCGTCCAAGTTCACTTGTTGACGGCTCTCCATACTTGGTGATGCGCTACTGGAAATCCCCAAAGGGTTGTGAGCGGGTCAAGGAAGTATCAATTTGAGGGACACCCATCTGCCAAGGCCTCTACTTGGTGTGTGCACATAAGAGCATCTTACTTAATTTCTTGCTTAGTCATTCAACAATCATGAGAAGAAGATACGGAAAACAGCCCTCCTTAAGTGTCCCAGCTGCTCAGGAGACTGAGACAAGAGAATCGCATAAGCCCAAGCGCTGGAGGTTGCTGTGAGCTATGTGACGTCATGGCACTCTACCGAGGGCGATAAAGAGAGACTTGTCTCTACAAAAAAAAAAAAAAAAAATAGATACGGAAAACAGCCCTCCTTAAGTGTTTTAACAGCCCTCCTTAAGTGTTTTGAGATAAATTTCAACTAGGTTTTCAGCTAAATATCCACATCACTCCCTTCAAGGTACCAGCCCTAGATGAGAAAAAAGTACCAGGAAAAAAGCCACCCCAGGGGTGAGAGAATTGGTTGATATAAATACCAATGTGCTGGCAGGTTATTAATTCTTACTGACCTAAAAAGATAAGCTTTTGAATTCTAAACTGATCACTGAATTTGCTAATAACCAACATACTAATACATATGAACACATGATACATTTCTACAGAAATTTTTTTTTTTAACTTTTAGAGCTTACTTTCCATTCCCTAAGAGAAGCAGTTTGCTCTGATCTGTCTTGGACTTCTGACCTGAAGACCAGTCACTGATTACCTGATGGCATTTTGACAAACAATGGTCATCCTCTGATGTGTGCTGATTTCTTCCGCCAGCTCAGATGAAATGCCCCCATCTGTGCCAGTGTTCTCTGCCCTCTGAGCTGTTGTTGCTAACATTGCTTCACTAGGGACACTTCCATTACCCTGCAGCTACACCATTCAAAGCGTCCCCTGAGCCTGTTCTGTCTGGCCTCTGGCCTCTTCCATGTTCAATAACCCACACTGCACAAACCAATATGCAATTATCAATTTCTTGATTCTAGTTGTTCTTGTTACCATCATGTTTCATACCAATTCTACTGGACTGCCGTGGGACTCACAAACAGCAGTCCAACACTTGTAAGTATTCATATTAAAAAAAAAAAAAAAAAAAAAAAAAACTCTCCATGAGCCAGAAATACAAACTGTCCTTTCAGTAAAATATGCCCATAAAAGAATCCATTTATTTTTCATAAAATTAAGCGAACTGGGGCTTTGCCAGACCCTGAAACTATCATGAACACAAACTCACCTTCGTTTGCAGACTCACAAGGGAATTCAGAATCTTGCTGCAGAGTGGACACTGAAGAGGGGTGTTCGCTTTGTTCTAGAAAACAGGCAATTTCTCCCAAGAAAAGAAACTTTAATCTCCAAACAGAGTGGCAAAACAATAGTGTCCACTCAATGCAGCTAGTCTTACAGAGAGAGAGAGACTGGCTACAATCGGGAAGGGAAAACACCTAAAAGCAGCTGAGAAATACTTCATATGCTCTCACACTGCTTTTTTGGAAGTGTCTCTTTGTTAAACTGCTACCCCAAACAATAAATAGCATGAAAGACTCCAACCACCCTCTCTAAATTTCCCACCATCCTTTCTCACCTTTGTTCCCTTGTTGTTCTATTAATTTCCTTTCTGGAAAGTAAATCCAGAAAGAAAACACAGCAGAAAGAGTACCAGACACACATCCCCAGAGGTGCCAGCTGCCTTTCCACTTCATCCTTGAAGACGGCCACTTAAAGCAAACCAAAGCCATCTCTGCAGGAATGTCTCACTCTGCCAGTGACAGCACATGTGACAGTTCTGTCCTCAAGCACCTGCTCGAGTAACTCCCCCAGCCAGGTCTACCCACGCTGACCAACCTTCTTGTAAGAGCAATGGAGGTGGCAGAGTGGAAGAGCTGATGCCGTCACTTACTACTCTGTGGGATGGAGCTTATCATGGTTATAAGATAAGGAGCTGCATTACTTTTTATTATTATTATTTTTAGTGAGGTTTTACTGAGACAGAGTCACTCTGCTGCCCAGGCTAGCGTGCCATGGCATCATAGCTCAAAACAACCTCAAAACTCCTGGGCTCCAGCTATCCTCCTGCCTCAGCCTCCCTAGTAGCTGGGACTACAGGCACCTGCCACAACACCTGGCTAGTTTTTCCATTTTTAGTAGAGACAGAGTCTGGCTCTTGTGCAGGTTGGTTTCAAACTCCTGAACTCAAGCAATCCACCCGTCTCAGCCTCCCTAAGTGCGAGGTTTAAAGCCATGCACCAACAACTTGGCCTACTCTGTATTTTTTTTTTTACATCCTTTTAATACCAATCTGCTTTCTGGGGCTTTCTTAACTAAATTGCAAATCTAAGATGGCCTGTGAGGGTGCTGACTCCACGGCAGACAGAGCTACGGTTCAGGCCAGTTGTCAGATCCCAGGACTGGCTGCCCTGTCTGTGTTGTTTCCCGGTCATTGTCTGAGCAAAACTTAATTAGTGTTGTTGTAGACCTGGAGATGCAGGAAGCTTTTTGACCACTGCCTTTTCCCATGGCTTTGATCTTTGTTTCTTATTATTTCTCCAGTTTCACCAAAATCTAATTGAACCCAAAGAGACAGAGAAAAATCTCTCTTTAAAAACATCATTTTATCAGAAAATCTTTCTAAAATAGCCATATTAATCTTTCACCTGATTCAGAAACCATGAAAGAGAACTCTGCCAATAAAAAGTCCAGAATAAGAAAAAGTAACTAAATAAACACAGGAGAAAAATGCTTCAAATATCTACATTACCAACTGTGGTAATATTTCCATGGTATTTTCAGACAATGATTACCATGAAAAAATATGGAATGTCAGGGGTATGTGATTGATCTGTGTGTATGTGTGGGGTTTTTTCCAATTTTCTGTAGCTCGTATATCACAGTAAATGGGGTGGTTTTAGTTTTAAACTATTCCCTAAATTGAAAAAAAAAAACAACAGACTTGTCATAGCAATGTCTCATCTATCTAATAATCTGTGGTTATAGTCACCAATCAGATAGACAACATTAACCCTGATGTATCTCCACAGTTGTGAAAAGCAAACTTTGATGGTCAAATCAACTTTCCATTTATTCAACTAAATGCTAGTCTCTCGCCAACATGACAGTAGTAGATTGGGGTATGACAACCTGCTACGATGGGTTTTTTTTTTAATTTGGACTTTATCTGAAGTGATAATGGTATATGCTAAAATGAAAGCCTGACTGCTGTAGTAAAAGATTAAATGTGGGAATTTATACCACATCCAATTTATTATCCTACATCCAATAGCATATTCACAAATGCATCGCAAATACATAGGACTATATATCAGCAATTAACCTACACTTCTGGCCTCCGAGTACATCCTCACCCTCGCTCTCTAAGCTCCAGTGGATGAGTCTTTGCTTCTCTAAAATATTTGTTAGCTAGTCGCCCCTTCAAAATCCCAGCTCCAAGAAAGCTCGGATGAAGCAAAGAAATGCATTCAACCACCTTCACCCCCCACCATCTGCTCTTGGTCTAGCTAACGTCAAGGCCTGCCCCAATAGATTCACTTTTGTTAGTTGGTTTGCTTGCTTTTTGCATGATTCAAAGGCCGATGCAATATATAAAAAAATCCATGCAAAGGAGGCACTCCTACGCCTGTTCTCCGTCATTCCCTTCCCCTCTGCCTAGTACTGATGAGTATTTTTATTCACTCCTTGTTTACCCTTCCAGTGTTTCTTGATTCAAATACAAGTAAAGTCATACACTTTTTTTCATATCCCCATGTTTTTTATACAAAAGGCAGCACACTCTATGACTGTACCCCACCTTGCTTTTTCCATGTGGCAATGCACCTGGAGGTCTTTCCATATCAGAACACAGGTTTTCATCGCTTGTTTTCAACAACTGCATAGTATTCCACTGCAGGCAAATGCCATCGTCCTTTTAACCAGTCCCTTACTGATGGATGAATACCTGGCAGCTCCCGACACTGTGTTGTTACAAAGCTTCAAGGACAACCTTGTGGAAATGTCATCACTTTGTGACATGTGCAGGTACATCTGCAGTGAAGACTCCCAGAAACAGGGCTGCTGGGCCAAAGAGTAAATGCATCTGTAGGGTCAGTTCACCACGCCAGATTGCCCTCTGCAGCTTGTTCAAAACTACTGTTAGGTGCAACCCAGAGGTGGTGATAACTTCAGTGTATATGTGTGGTATAGGGCCCTAAAATTTTTTCCATTCTTTTCAAGGGTACTGCTAACCTATTTCTATGGGAGTAAAGACTTTCATAAAGCACAGGCTCTTTTAAAATTTGAATCAATGCAGCATCCCCCAGTGGAGGTCTGAGCTTGACCTTCCCTAATGTTCCAGCATCCTCAAATTCTCCTGGGTCTTCCCCTTAGTAACCTATTGAAAGAAAACAGCCCCTCTAAAAAGGAACTTGAAAGCCAAGTTAATATGGGTGGAATGAAATTTTTATGAGAATAGTCAGGGATTCTAAATCAGCAGCAAATATTCTTTTCATCACAATATACAAAACGGCATGGAAAGAATATACAGATGAATATTTTAAAACTTTGTTCTTTCCAATTCAGGGGATCCCCAAACCGAGTTGATAATTTCAAAGCGGTTAGTAATGCATGACTTATTTGCACAGTGAGACTCTATAATTTAAAAATGATGCCTTTTTGCAAAAGTAACAAAAAGGTTCTTTCCCATCCCTTCTAGGAAAAGCAAGAGGAAGGAAACAGCAGACTTTCACATGAGAATCTCAGCTTTCAGGGAATTGACCCTGTGGCTTAGAACATTTATTACATTTATTACAGGCAGGAGCAGAAATGCAATGACCCACTTTTACACTAGGGTGGGTTAGCTAAATCCAAGTCATATTAGACAAAAATCACTCCCTTGTTGGATACAGTTTGCTATTTGCTTTGAAGTCATTTGGTAAGAACAAGAAGATAGTGTCCACATGCTGGTTAATATGAACTTCAATTCTAGGCAAAGCTAGCGACCCTAATCAGTAACTCATAGTCCATCTATCAAAGACAGGAGAATCTGTTCAGCTGGTTTAGTTGTAAGTGCCCCAAGTTGGAAACAACCACATGTCCATCAACTATAGAAAGAATATCTAAATTTCATATAATGGAATACTACCCAGCAAGAAGGGGAAATAAACAAGATTTACATGCAACTAGCTGATTCAGTCTCACAAAACCTACGTCTGACTTCACTTACACGGAATTCAAAGCAGGCAAAACGGATCTATGAGAGGGGCTGGAATATGGGTTTCCTTTGAGGCTTTCTTCCCTATGCCTTCCAGCAGGGCTGGAAATGTTCTACATTTTGATCTATCTGGTTGTTGTGTGAGTTTTAAAAAAAGAATGAGATTAGTGAACTTTACTATATGTAAATTACATCTCACCGACCTGGGCAGGCCATGTAGCATCCTGGTCAAAAAGCTCCTATAGCAGAAGTGGCAGCCAAGTCCTTTGCTCTCTGTATTTGAGTGATAACAGACCCTCTGCAAATTTGCACAGTGACTGTCAGAAACATTGTCTTGCAATCAGCTTGTTTTGTAATTAGTGTGATAAATGTTAAAAATGGGGTAAAAGAGTTTAGAAATGCCTTGTCCCTGCAAAGACAGGACATAAGGATTCATCCTGCATGGCTTATGCAGTCTCTGACCCCAGGCTTGACCCTTAGAAGGTCCAGCCACTGGTCTGGAGGATTTCTGGTCACCTGCTGCCTACGTAAAAGGTAACAGAACCCTGTTCTTGGAATACTGGCAAATCTGCCTGAAGGGGAACTTTCACCCCAAGTGGTGCTCAGAGCTGGACTCCAGGTGACAGAACTGACCACATGGACTGGACTATGCCTTTTTGCTTATATATGTTTCCTTAATAAGGTCTTTATGCAAAACTTTGCCCAAAGCTTGCTTTCATTATAACCTAGTAATGCAGATGTGGGGAAATAGCTAACCCTCACTGACCTGAACTTCTTGGTGGTTACCATTACCTGTAAGACCAAAACACTGCTGTGGCTTAGTTCAGCTCTCTAAGGTGTGCAGACTGTTATAGAATGGCAACCAGCAGACAGGGCAACAAACATGCTCACAATTTCTAAAAGGTGTCAACTGTGGGTGCCCAGAGATGAGGCTGCAGTGGAGATGTTCAGGCCAGGTTTACTGGAAGGGGAGGGTGACCCAATGGGCAGTGCAAAGATGGCGTCTGCACCTGGGGGTAGAGAACCCTTTACACGGGGCTGTGGGGGGGCGGGGGGGCAATGTTCCACAGCTTGCCTGGAAAGTTAGGGTCTGTGTCTTAGGAGGAGAGGGGGAGGAGGAAGAAGAGAAAAGGTGTGGCTGTGTTAGGTCCTCCAACAATTTCCTTACAAAAGAAACAAAGAATGAGGCTAGAGGTGAGAAAAACTGAACAGCTAAATGAAGGACCACACAGCAAAACCCAAGAAATACGCCCCACAAGGGAGATTTCCAACAGCATCCACAGAGCCCTGCCGCGAGTCCCTTCCTCTTTAGCATTTTCATCATTGGTGCCTTGCAGAAAGACACAGAAGATAAGATCATCACCTTGGTGGACAACCCAAAATTAAACAAGATAAAAGACTCAGAATTCTAAAAGACCCTGATAGGCTGGTTTAGTGAATTGGACCTAACAATTAAATGTACAGGTAGGTACACAAAAATTAACAACTCAGTCCAACAGAGGTAAGGCTTGATGAGGACGTATTTGATAGTCCTTGCATCTAAAATTTTAGGGAAATTGGATAAAAACAGGTGTGTTGTGGTCAGCAAAAACGCAATGCATATATTCCATTTCGATAAATAGTTCAACTTTTTAAAATGTAATGCCAACATTTTCATTCATACACCGTTGTTCATATCAGCATTATTCGCAACAACCAAAAGCAACCCAGGAGTCCACAGACAGATGAACGGGAAGCAAAGTGAGGTTTCAGCACACAACGGAAAAGTACTCGACCTTAAAAAGGAAGAAAATTTTGACGCATGCTACAATGTAGATAAACCTTGAAGGAATCATACAAAGTGGAATACGCCACAAAAAATCAAGTACTGTATAATTCCACCTAACTGACTTCCCCAGAATAGAATTCACAGAGACAGAAAGCAGAGAAGTGGGTGCCCAGGAACGAGGATTCAGCGAGGAGGACCGAGGAGATAGCGTAGAGGACCAAAAACTCATCTAGGAGGAGATAGTGTGGAGGGCTAAGGAGACAGTGTGGAAGACTGAGGAGTCAGTGTGGAGGACTGAGGAGTCAGTATGGAGGGCTGAGGAGACAGTGTGGAGGGCTAAGGAGATAGTATGGAAGACTGAGGAAATCAGTGTAGAGGGCTGAGGAGACAGTGTGGAGGGCTGAGGAGTCAGTGTGGAGGGCTGAGGAGACAGTGTGGAGGGCTGAGGAGTCAGTGTGGAGGGCTGAGGAGACAGTGTGGAGGGCTGAGGAGACAGTGTGGAGGGCTGAGGAGTCAGTGTGGAGGGCTGAGGAGACAGTGTGGGGGGCTGAGTCGTCAGTGTGGGGGGCTGAGGA
>CAUYPK010083724.1:0-15398 GCA_963574355.1 Loris lydekkerianus | reverse complement strand
GTGTAGTCTGTTTCTTGTTTACCCTTAATTGCAGGAGCGAGCTTATACCCATGGCAAAGCTGCTGTTCTTTCACGTCTGTGGTCACGCAACAAGTCCTGACTGCTGGACAATGTTATAGTCCACCAACTTATTTAAGCCTTCCAAGGTCACTCCAGTGAGCAGTTTTAGCCCCAAACCAAAAAAACTGTAGGACAGTCCCTTTCTGTCCCCAGTCTTCCAGGTGGGCTGGTGACCTGGTCCCCTCCCATTCCTAAGCATTTGCCTTCTGTGCTGGTTTTCCTTTCTCTGGACCTCCTCACTGGCTTTTCTAGTCTACCACTGTTTCACTGTGCCACTTGAGTGATGTCCCTGGGTGGGTTCCCCCAGACAGAGGTGGTTGGAATTTTTTCCCCCCTGCTTCACCAGAAAGAGATATTTTTAGTCCACTATCTTGCCCCACTCCCTGTAGTCATCACTCTTGATGATTTCTGTTTGGTATTTTTAAATATTTCCTCTGTCCTTGCTATGTTCTCAGTTTATTTATGTATTGCTCTCTTTGCCTTCTTCAATATCTTTATAAATGTCCTTTAGAATTCCTTGTCAGGTAAATAGTGTATATCCATGTCTTTAGGGCTGGCTTCTGAAGATTTATCTTATTTTTAAATTTGAAACATGTCTATGAAAACAAAAAGAAAGAAACATGTCTCTGTTTCCTCATTTTCCTTCACTTTTTGTGTTGGTTTGTGCATTAGTTAACTGAACCATTTGTCCCAGTCTCATTAGAGGGGTCTTGTGTAGAACATGTTCTTTTCCATTTAGCCAGGCCAAAGGTTCTAGGTGCCTCCATATTTGTGATTTTTCAATATGCTGTCTTTGTCCTTAATGGCCCTTATGAAATTAGAGAATGTCACACCTTGCTATTGGCTTTAGAGATGTGAAATTGAAGTCTCGAGATGCAGCTAAAAAGGTTAGGTTGTTAGCTGTGTACTTAATTTCTTCTTTTCTTTCAGAAAAGCTGAGAGCCAGAGTTTATCTCCTACTCATTTTGCCCTCCACCAAGGAGAGAACCTGAGTCAGAGGTCTGTGCTCTTGATCAGAACACTCAAGTTGAACCTGTGGAGATCCTGCTGAATGTTTATAAGTTTAAAAGTTACTTTTTGTTGTCTGTGGTGTAGAAGACTCAGGCATGCAGAGGTCCATCAACTCTTCTCAGAGGTTTAGGATCTGTTCCCTTGTAATAGCTGGTATCCTCAATGCATGCAGAAACCACTTTCAGTCAGAGTCTGTCAATCTGGATTTATTGTTAGAGAAAGCAAAGGAAGTGGGTACAAGGAGAGCCCTGTTCCCTGTTTGAGCAAGAAGTTTCATATTCTCCAAGTAGGGGAAGACTTCTAGTTTGGAGTTATCACTGAAGCACAACAGAGAGGAAGGTGCAAGGAATGCCTTTGCCCTTCTAGACATGGAGTGGGTTCCCTACCTCCCTCTAATTAGAGATTCAGGAATTTACCTCAGCGTAAACCAAGATGAAGGCCCAGGGATGGTGTATGTAGTGTGTGTGTGTGTGTGTGTGTGTGTGTGTGTGTGTGTGTGTGTATGTGTCCTCATTCTCACTGCCAGAGGACTTCAATCTCTTTTCACATGGAGAGTATAGGGCTGGAATTATCACTGGAGATATCTGAGAAGAAAGCATAGGGAATGTTCCCTTTCTCTTTCAGGAATGGAGAGGTTCTTCTGTCCCCCTCTAATGAGAGACTGCAGAAATTTATTTCAGGAACAAGTTAGGGAAGATGGCATGGAATATCCACTCTCTTGCTCAAGTAAGCAGAAATTTTATATCTTCCCTGCAGGGGAGACTTCTGGTCTCCAGTTATCACTGAAGTAAGGGAAGAAGGCACAAGGCACGTCCTTTCTCTCTTTCAACCAGGTAAGTTCCCCATCTTCCCTCTAATTGGAGTTTTAAGAATTTGTCTCAGAAAAAGTCAGGGGAGAAGAGGGTGTGTATGCGTGTGTATATGTTTGTATCTTTTCTGTCCACAAAACCCAATGAATCTATTTTTCCTTTAGAACACTTCAAAATATTACCTCTTTTTAAGTGTTGATTCCCCTATGCTTGAGTTGCCGGTTTCTCACACATAAAAGGCTGGGTAAAGTTGTCTTTGGTAGTTGCTGATATGGTTGACATTCACCAGGATTAAGTGAAAAATCCATTGCCTAAAAGATAACATTAAAAAAGAGGATATCCTAAACCAAATAGGAAACTACATGAAGTGAGATTTATTCTTTCTTAAAATTAGCTGGAATCCCTGTAAGCTGCACTTTAATCTCAAAAAACACTCTTGTAATGTTGTCTATGAAGCTAATTTTGACATATATATGGCATTTTAGAGTTCTGAGAAAGTGCTTTTATCTGATTTTAATGTATTATGCTGAGTGAAATACCACTGTTTGGACATAGTGCCAGTTTTTGCATTGTCAATATAAAAATTTTGCACTGAAATGGAAGCTCCTGTGCCTTCCTGCGGGCTGGCACCCTCTTGCCCCATACTCTGTAAACTACTTTTCCTTTTGTCCAAATACCCAGTTAAAATCCTTTTACCAACTGAGGTACAGCTCTGTTTCTTTCTCTTATTTATGTCCAGCCCCCTTTTCCAAGTTGCTTAGAGAATCATTATATTATTACTGAAATAAATTGTTACAACTGAAAGAATCCTTGAAAAATGCTCAATCTATTTTATGTGATAAACGAGGACCGGGGAGTTTAAATGATGTGCCAAGTTCACACTTACTGACATTGGTGGAAACAGAACCCATGTCTCCCAACATTATCTTCCTTTTAGTGCTGATTTTCCTATTCACTTCTCTTTGGATACATCATAAAAATATAGTAGGAAGTTGTGTGATAAAACACATCATAGGTATAACTGGTGTTATAAAGCAACATGGCTTTTTATCCTCAAAAAGCCCCCAAAGAATCTATAATCTGAAAACTTCAAACATTTCTTTGAATTTGATCCATTGCATCTTTTTTCTTAACAGATTTGATGCTTCACATAACCCAGTGGTGTTTCATTGAGGCCCACCTTGAGTCTGACCTGTGTACACCACTGGGGGTGCCTAGAAGTATGGTGAAAGGAACTGCTGGGAAGTATATTTAAGCAAGAGACCAGAGTTTTTGGAAATAAAAAGAATCTCCGCTACCAGACGAAGAGGAAAGAAAACTCAAAGGAGGCGTGGTAAGTACATCTCAGTGGGGAAGGGCAGTAATGAAGACAGCCTGGGTACTTTCACCAATACTTGTTCTCTAGCCAGTGAAAAAATATAAGGGAGATAGGGGCTAAAAACTCTAAACAAAAGAAAAGCTATTTTAACTAAAATCTTTATTTTCTTGAGTAAAACAGCATGGGTTTGTCATTTATGTCAAAACTAGAAAACAAAGGCATAAGAAAGTCTCTCTTTTAGCTTCAGCTTGAAATTCTGCCTTGTTTAAATCTGTTGAGAACTTTGGACAACCTAACACTCTGATATCAGTGTGATTTATTACTTGGCAGTTTCTCTGGGTCAGCCCACAAACTCTTAACCAAGTTCTTATGTGAGAAAGATTAGAGACAGTTTGGGTGTAAAGGGACTACTTGAATAAGAGGCTGAAGAACTTCTGTAGACATAGGACTTTTCTGTAAGGTCTGTGCAAAGACAATTGTGCTCTGACATTGTCTCAGAGAATATATCATAAAGAGAAGGTGAAGATTTCTGTACTCTCTTTTTTATCATGGACTGTTAGTTAATTTTTTCTTTGGAGAGTCCATGATCTTGGAGGTGGCAATGCCTAATGTAACCTGCTAGGAAAAGCAGCAGAGAAAGTGGGACATGAAGGCCAAATTAGTAAGAAAAAATAAGTCTGAGGTAGAGAGCAGGCAGCATTGTGATTAATGGGAGTGAGGAACAAAGCAGACTTGCTTTGTTGCTCAGGAGTGCTCATCAGATTCTCTGCAAACACTCCTGAGACCCTTGTGGGGATATTTGGGGAGAAAATTCAGAGGCTGCTGAGGTTCTATGTGAGCTGGAAAAGAGTTATAGTTTCTCTTTATTTCTCATGTCTTTTTCTTTTTCTCCTGCTTGAATTGCCCGTCTTGGGGTCTGGAAGTGTAGAAATTAGGGCAAAACCTGCCCTTTTCCCTTTAGTAGGTTTGCTGAAAGATCAACTCACAATTATGGTAGATTAATAAGAGAAAGGTTTATTTCCAAATACCATGCACATGGAGGGAACCACAGGAATGATTACCCAAAGTCTCAGTGATGGTCAGAGACTTTTATAGATGCTTTTTGGAAGGGAGGGGGAGAGAATGTGGTAAGTATACGCGCAGTGTGTGTGTGTGTGTGTGTGTGTGTGTGTGTGTATGTGTGTAGATGGGTGGAAACAGATTGATTTGTACATTAACCTGAGAGACAGATCTCCTGCTTCAAACAACTCTGGGCCAGGTCTATTAGCAAGCAATAAGGAAATCAGCAGTGCTCTCTGATTCCTAATCAGGCTATTTAGGTTTTATGTAGATAGAGGAAAGGCCTATTCCAATGCCTTCTGATCATGAATGACTTTTAATTCAAAATTTTTTATACCAAGGAGTCATACTTTGGGAGAAAAATTTCCTTAGCTTTTTTGAAAGCATAGCTATCAACTTTAATCTCAAACCTATAAAGTGAAGAACATTTTTAGGCCAGTCATGGTGGGTCACACTTGTAGTCCTGCCACCTTGGGAGCCCATTTGGGAGGATTGCTTGAGCCCAGAGTTGGAGGTTGTGGTGAGCTATTATCATGCCACTGCACTCCAGCCTGGGGGGACAGAGTGAGACCCCACCACTTAAAAAGACACACACACTTTTAAGAATACTAGCAATCATTCTCACAAATGATTTTAGTATATTGTTATTATTTTCTTAGTTCTCTTAAGAACTAACTCCAGTTAACTGCTCTGTATTTTGATTAGAATATCATAGACTTTATTTTTTTTCTTTCTTGAAACTTTGTACACCCAGAATGAAAAATAATCAATTTTCAAACTTTCAGTTGTCTCTTTACTCTGGTGGTGAACAACTGAATAGCAATGAAAGAAACAGAGTTCAGCAGCGGCATGCACAGCATCTGTGTCTAAGTTTCCTTAAGATCTCACGTCCTTGGTCAAACTGAGTCTCCAGATGGCAGTGTTGTCAGAAAGATCTAGGAAAATAGATGACCTGAATATATTTTTATATCTGTGTTTCAGTTTATAAATCACTAGTTTTGTTTTTGAAATGTTTTTCAGGTCAAAGCAGTTTTAAGATCCCTCTTCAGCAGTTACTTGTCATTCTTGCCCTATTGTTCCCATTTTCTGTGTATTAGATATTTTCCAGCCTGGGATTTATAGTTCCCAGTGCAATACAAGCACAGAGTTTGTTGAGCATCCACTTTTCATCCCCTCATAAAGTTGCTTTTAGCAATGACAAAAGTACTTACTACTTTGTGCAGAATTTTTAATCAACATAAATCAACATCATTATCAAGGCAATCACATACATATGCAGACTTACAATTTGTGTGTCCTTTCTTAAAAATTGTGTAAGAACATTTAACATGAGATTTACCCTTTTAGCAAACTTAGAATTGTACAATCTAGTATTGTTAGACATAAATACAATCTCATAAAGCAAATCTCTATAAATTAATACAGTGTGTAACTTCACATTTAAAGAAATATCTGAACTCTTTTCCACAATCTTCCTTATTATGATGTATCATTTATTTTGCAATAACTTTTGCACACATCAAATATAAAGCTCGCAAGCAGCAGTGTTCACTTCTCTAAACGTTAGCCAACCATTGTGCCCTTTCTTTTCATGCAAATGTTTGCTATGTCCTTGGGATTACTTTTTGGGGTTAGAGTGATTTTTTTTGTACACATGTGAGGACAAGAGGGCACATTTATTTTAGTTTTGCACTGTTTTGCAGAATTTATTCATTATAGTTTCTTACACATAGAGTATTAACATGACAAATAAAAAGCCAAATAGCATATTTTTTGCTGAATAAGTGATTCAGACAATTTTATTCACAAATGACCTCAGGGTTACTACAAGGTTCTCCTTCCAAACTACCAGTCCTGGGTCTAAATTCATCCTGTTTTATCTTAGCATCCTCTTTAACAATAACTTTTGTGTTAAAGCATTGGTGCAAGGTCTCCTGGAGGCTCCTATTGAAATGTGCAGGCTGCCTTGTAGAGACAGGAAAGCTGTTTCATTAGCATAGCCTGGCAAACTGCCACCTTCTAGCCATTCAACATCTAGTAATTGAGCTCCTTTTATGTGCAAAAAAGTGTAGTCAAATGAGGAGAAAGGTGGTCCACTGAAGACTTGGAGGATTGTTAATTTTTGATGGCTGTGAAAGCAGAAAAAATTTTGAAGCATGGAGAAAATGGAAGATTTGAGGGTGAAGAGAGACATAGGATGAATTACTACAACTGAGATCAGTTATAAAGCAATGGGAATAATTTCAAAATGGAGGGTAATGTGTAAATAATGTTGGGTAGACACATGGTATTTTTTTATTGTGATCTTTTTATTCTTTCAACAAATATTTAGCACCTGCATGTATCTGGTCTCAAGGACTTGTATATGTATACAAAATGTACAAAGTCTCTATTCTTAAGGACAGAGACTTAATTTAGTGTCACAGGCAACAAACAAGTCAACATCTAATGGCATATAAAGGATATAGAGAAAAAGAAGAAAGTAAAGTGAGGGGAGTAGGTAGTGCTAGGTGAAAACTCTGGGAGTACAGATTGAGAATGGTGTTGCTATTTTGTCTGGGGAGGGGAGCAAAGACCTGGAGGAAGTCAGAGATGAACCTTGTGCAGTGGGAGATGGGGGATAGAGCATTCCAGGAGAGGAACAGTCAGTTCAATGATTCAGAAGGAAATACTTAGTGTGTTCAAGGAATATTAAGGTGGTCAATGTGGCTTAAGGAAAGTGAGCTAAAAGGAGAGAGTGGGAGAGGAAGACATATTGAGGGCTCAGTATTTGTTTCTGCAACAGAGAAGGAGAGGGTAGGAAACAAGTAATACAGATGTTTAAAACCATAGCAAATACTTTGGATTTTACTCTGAAGGAACTGATAATCAATTGGGGAATTTTAAGCTAGGAAATGACATCATCAAACATATTTTTAAAAGGACACACTGGCTGTTAAGGTAAAATTAGACTATCTTGGCCAAGGATAGAGACAAGGAGTTAGAGTATATTACAAAACCCACATAGACCTATGGAACAGAACAGAGAACCTAGAGATGAAACCAGCCTCATGTTGCCATCTGATCTTTGATAAAGCAAACAAAAGCATACAGTGGGGAAAAGAATCCCTATATAATAAATGGTGCTAGGAGCACAGGTGAGCCACATATAAAAGGCTGAAACTTGACCCATATTTCTCTCCACTTAGAAAAATTAATTCACAATGGACAAAAGACTTAAACCTGAGATACAAAACTATAAACAACTCTAGAAGAAAGTGTGGTAAAAACTCTTAATGATATCAACCTTGGGAAAGAATTTGTGAAGAAGACTCCAAAGCTAAGCACAGCAAGAACAAAGATAAATCAATTCAACCTGATTAAGTTAAAAAGTTTATGAACAGCTAAGGACATAATCTATAAATCAAAGAGACAGCCTTCAGATTGGGAGAAAAATATTTGCATGATATGATTCTGATGAAGGGCTAGTAATCAAAATTTACAAAGAACTCAAGCAAACCAACAAAGAAAGAACAAACAATCCCATTAAAATCTGGGCTAGAGACATGAACAGAATAATCTTGCATGAGGACAACTGAATGGTCTGTGATCTCATGAAAAAATGCTCATCACTTCTAATTATTAGAGAAATACAAATCAAAACTACTGTGAGATATCACTTAACCCCAGTGAGAATGGCCCACATCACAAGATCCCAACGTATGCTGGCATGGGTGTGGAGAGAAGGGAAGACTCCTACACTATTCGTGGAACTGCAAATTAGTACAGCCTTTATGGAAAAAAAATAGGGAGAGTCCACAAAGAACTAAAAATGTATCTTCCATTTAGGATCTGCAATTCTATACTAGGTATCTACCCAAGAGGAAAAACATCATTTTATCATAAGGACATTTGTGTGTCAGATGTTGACAGCAGCCCAATTTACAATCACAAAGATGTGGAAACAATCCAAGCATGCTTCAACACATGAACGGATTAATAAACTGTGATATATGTATACCATAGAATACTATTCAGCCATAAAAAGATGGAGATTATGTATCTTTTCTTATAACTTGGGTGGATTTGGAGATTACTCTCTTAAGTAAAGTATCCTAAGAGCTGAAAATCAAGCATCCCACGTACTCAATATTAAGTCAAAACTTGTAGATTAACAATAATGTGCACCTATTCAATTCAATTAAATTCAAGAGGCAGGGAGAGGGGTTTGGTAAGTTCCCACCTAACAGGTACAATGTGCAGATATATGGCACACTTCCCAAATACAACTTGGGGTTTACCTTACAAATACAATGTAACCTAATTGTATATAGCCTCAAATTAATCTAAAAAATATATAAATATTTATCTACTTTCTTACAAAAAAAAAAAAAAGAAAGAAAGAAAAGAAAAGAAAAAATCAATCAATCAATCAATCAATCAATCAATCAATCCAGGGCAGGAATGTTGGTAACTTTGATCTAAATTGTATCAGTGGAGGAAGTGATTAGAGATCAGATTCTGAATTTTTATTTGTAGATAGGACTGGCAGGATTTGCTGTTCTTTAGCTTGGACAATACATGTCAGTGCTTTTCTTCTGTGAGTACTCTTTGTGGAGAGAACAGTTATGAGCTTCCTCTAGCCAAGAAATCTAAATCACAACACTCAAGAGTTATGTGACCCTGGAACCAAGTACAAAATACGCAGTAGCTAAAATTACCTTACATGATGGCAGTCTACCCTGTGGAGTTCAGTTTTTCAGGGTATCTTGAGAGTACATGAGCAGTTCTAAGGAGCCACCTGCTAATATTCTCAAGAGCCAGGCTAGTTTCAAGAGCCAATGCTGGAAATAATGCAAGCTAACATTTTCCTTTAGTTCCTGTGCAGCTTACGAGTTCAAATTCTTCTTATAAATCTTTTAAGGTGGTCCTTTAAGCTACGAGATTTCTAGTTGAAGGCACAATCCTTCGCAAATAAAGTTGGATTCAGAGATAAATTTTAAAGGAAGAATTGCCTTTGAACCATCGTCACATTCAGAAAATTCTCTTCTCTTTAGATGCTTTTTTTCAAGTTTATATTCAATCACCTTCACATTTATCTTGGCCTTACCTAACTGCAGTTCCTAGTTAACTATTTCCTCATAACTTACTGTATTTTGTAGAATACTCCAAAGACCAAAATCTCATTTGATCTGGAAAGAAGTACCAGAAGTGGCTTTTTTTTTTTTTTTTTTTTTGAGGTAGGGAGACAGGTAACTCTGCCTGGTGCCCACAAATTACACCTTTTGTGCAACAATTCATTATAAGTGGAAGCATGGTTCTATTGAGTACAGTTGCTAAATCTAAACAACCATTTATTTACTAACAAATATTTACTGTGTATTTACCATGATCAAACCCCATGCTGGATGTGGGGTCACAGCTATAATGAGATAGTCAAGAAAAGGTTTCATAAAAAATGATTTGTGGGAAGGTAGGGTGGGGAGGAAGGCTCAGAAATTTTATAGTATCAAAGTCCACAGTGGATAACTTTGCAACAAGTCCATAGGGAGCATTGAAAGATGGTAGATTATACCTCAGAATTGTCCTGACTTTGGAGCAAGAAAACTATTCCTGGAAGAATGTAAATTCCAAGGCACGCCATCTTTCCCATTGAGTCAGACAGAGTGGGTTCCAGAAGCCTAAAAGAAGCAGGTACTTGATGATGGAAAAAAAAAGCACTTCTGGAAGCCTGTGAGCATGAACATGGAAAAAATGATCAAAGTGGATATGAGAAGAGCACCGACAGTGTCATCTTCAGACTAGCCAGAGTGCCAGACTCAGTACTAGCCAGTGTACCACTCAGACCCATTAGTACTGACATTGAATTTACTTCAGTGCCGAGGCACAGTGTGCTGGGCAGGTAGAATATATCCATTTTGAAAGAATCACTACCCTTCTCAGCTTGGAAGGAGGCTGATGTAATAAACATATGAAGTGTTATCATGAATCCCCCAGGAAACTGAGAAAGAGGTGCTGGTGCAATGGAGGTGAATAATGTGGTAGGCTGGTAGACCTGTTTGGGTTACTTGTATTGTTTGTACATGCTCTAAGTCAAGCCTGGATGTATGATGAAATATTGCTTACCTGTTAAACCTCATGGTGCATCAGCATTTAGTAGCTTCTGAAAACCTCTGGTTGCATCTCACCAACAGCCTAGTGACATGCATGAACTTGTTTTCAAATGGGATGTAGTTCTCTGCTGTGAAATGCTAGCTATGCTTTAGACCCTTAGGGTCCATACTAGGACTCTCCATTTGAGACTTGCTGGAGAATACAAGCAGTATATTTACTATGGATATCTTTAGCACCATGGGGAGCTGTGGCTCATATGGCCCAAGTGGTAGGGTAATTTATAATGCAGCCAAAACCTAATACAAAGCCCTGTCTTGATCTGGTAGCTGTCATAATGACACAACAAAAGAGTTAGGGCAACTTTACCAAGTGCAAATACTGTAGAGGGTTACCAACCACTGTTCTTTCTCAGTGGCAGTAGGAGGAGGTGCAGGTATAATAACTTGTTCTTTATCTCTTGCAAAGGGTCCTTGGCATGACCCAAATCAATGAAAGTCTAAAAACTTCAATGATGTGGCAGGCCCCTAAATCTTAGTAGGTTTTATCTCTCACAATTAATTGTGTTATTCAGGGGCCAGACTAGCAAAATAAATGAAGATTATACTGAAGATTACTGACTCTGCATACTCTAAGTTTTTGTGTGAATCACTTATCTCTGCAGTTCCATCTGGACTAATTATCAGACAGTTTCAGGGGCTTGAACTTGGCATTTTCTACTATGATAGTCCTTACCATTGGTCAAGGAAAATCTCATTGGCTGGGTTTGTAGGGGCTTGAAAACACTGTGAGGAAAACTTGGGTCAGGACTCCATTGGTTATTTGGCCTCCATTGTCATAAGGGTACCATGATGATATTTTGAAAATTTCTGAAATCAATGTTAGTTTAGACTTTGCACCCAACAGTACAAGAAAAATATAAGTATCCTTTTTTTCTCAGCATAAAGTTATTTGGGTAAATGTCACAAATGCCTTTTGGGGAGACTGAGAATCAGTGCTGTACATCCTTTCCAGGACATTAAAGCATCTCTTTTTCAGGTAGGTTTGACCTTCCCTTTGAACAATGGACAGTGCCTGACACTGGTTCAAGTCAGGATAATAGGCAGTGACTGGTCCATTTGTACAGCTGACATAAAGTCTTCTGTTCATCTGTTACCCATTTAAAAGATTTGATGATCTAAATGCCCTTGTTGTCTGTCCATCTCTTTTGTTTAAGAAACACCATGGTTGATTAGCTATCACAGTTATTTGGATACTTGCAGCTATTTGATGCATATTATGGTAGCTCTGTCTACATTGCCCCTGATGATTAAGTGCTGCCATCTGGTCTCTGCCATTTCAAATTCTACCTTCCATACCAATACAAAAAAGTCAATTCCATAACAGCATCTCCTACCATCAATCCTAGCCAACTAAGAACAGTCACAAAAGAGCTTATTGATGATACCAGAGTTGTCCTCACTAGTGTGCTCCTTGACACTTAGTGTCTTCTGGGAATTTTCAGGCAACATGGCCACCTGGCAATTCTTAAGTCTTATATGACAATCTTGCCCGCCTCTTTGAGCCTGCTAATCTTGTTTTCAATACTCTGCCCAGGCATTTCCACCACAATTAATGAAAGTAGTTGTTTTTTCCAAGTTTCTAAGAAGAAACCAGACAAAATTTATTGGGACTGGCTGAAGATATCCCTTTCAGGGTTTGAGTTTTAGGAGCATTCCCACATATTAAAAAATTCTCACTTATCCAGCCTTACAGTTTAGCTTTTTCAGTTTAGCACCTTCAGTATCCACTTCTAGGGATATTCTTCCAATTCCTGCTAGCAACTATTAGCCATATTCTGCATCTCCTTCAGTGAGTAATTCCTTTCCTGCCTTAGCAGAAGTAGTACTTTCCTAATCAGATAATGCTTGAGTAGTAGGCAGGAAGGGTGGCACAGAACCATCTTAAGGGACAAGTGTACTTGCATCACTTCAGTTGAGGCTTCTGCACAGTCTTCAGGCGAGAGGAAGCTGATGTTCTCTGTTTAGAATCAAGGTGCTCTTCCAGGCACAGGGTTTAGAGGCATTGGGAATTCATCAACTTTGTGTGTGTTCCAGTTATTTCCATCCCATGTTTCCAGATCCTACCTCTTCTCTATCAAAATCTTATCTTTAGCAGAAAAAACTTGTCAAGGTACAAATCAGCCTTCTTTGCAGCTGTGCTACACCCTCCTATGTGCTGGTCTTGGTCTTCCACACAATCCTACTTTCAGCTATAATGATGATGTTCTCTTAAAATGTTGCCACGGAGAACATGTCATTGTCACATCACATGTTCTGAGTTAAAATTGGCTGAATAAAATTTGTCATTTTCTTTCTTCAATCTCTTGATGGCACTTATTAACAGCCCAGGATTCCATAGACGTTATACTTACCATCACCAACACATGAATGCTAGAGATATATACAACCCAGTATATCTTTTTCATTTCATATTCCATCCAATTCACCATCCATGAAAGTTTAAGCAATCATTTTGATTTTTGTCACTTTACTCATCACAACGGAGTTCTTATTAACATTGAGTCAGTGAGTCATTCAACTCTAGTATTCTGTACTGAGAATCAGTTTCCAGAATTATTTCTAGTGCCAACTGCTTTAGGTTGAGTTCTGCAGGAGCAAATAAATACTGTGATAAGGACTTGTGTGAAAGTGATTTAAGGGGAGAGCTGGAGTATTTATACCTCTGAAACTCTTGAGTCATTGGTGACAACAGTTGTCTCCTTTGGCAAATAAATTCCCAGACAGTTCCAGTTCTTTGTGTGCAGAGGCAAAGGGTCCAGGCATCCTGAAGTTAGTGCTCTGACAAACAGATGTGGTTACTGCCTAGTGAGGGTGAAAAACCCTGGTGGACATAGCTAGTATGTGTAAAATGTAGAGTTACACAGGATTTGGGAAGAGCATCACAGAAGACTCTAGAGGGGTGATAATGGCAGGCAGTTATTATCAGAGGAAATGACATCTTTTGATAATACTGGAAAAAACAGATAGTACCCTTACTGTACTATATCCTAGAGATTAATCTCTGGAGTAGATTTCTAATTGTCTCAAAATTACCAGATGATCTGTCTCACTATGGTTTGTCTCACTGCTACTTAAACCTTTCTTTTCCCTCCATTTCATCCTCTTCCTTTCTCTTTAATGTACTCAATAAAGAAATTTAGGAAATGTGCAATCACTGACCATATTGCGAACACTTTTAGTGTCCTTCTTTTGTCTTAGTATATTTCATGTTGCTATAACAGAATGCCACAGACTAGGTAATTTATAAAGAAAAGGAATTTATTTCTTACACTTCTGGAGGCTGAGAAGTGCAAGGTCAAGGGACTCACATCCAGTGAAAACCTTTATGCTGTGTCATCCTCTGGGGGAGGGCAGAAGGGAGAGAGTGAGAGCAAGAGAAGGCCAGACTCACTTTTGTAACAAGCCCACTCTTGCAATAACTAGCCCACTCCTGAGACCATGATGTTAACCCATTCACAAGAGCAGAGATTTATGACCTCATCACCTCTTAAAGGTCCCACCACCTTTCAATACCATTGCTTTGAGGATTAGGTTCCTAGTACATAAACTCTCTGAGGGATACATTCAAATAATAGCAACCTCCTAAATTTTCCTGCATATAAATTGTTAGCAATTTTCTTTTTTTTTTTTATTATTAAATCACAGCTGTGTACATTAATGCAATCAGGGGGCACCATACACTGGTTTTATAGACCGTTTGACACATTTTCATCACACTGGTTAACATAGCCTTCCTGGCATTTTTTTACTTATTGTGTTAAGACATTTGTATTCTACATTTACTAAGTTTCACATGTACCCTTGTAAAATGCACCACAGGTGTAATCCCACCAATCACTCTGCCTCTGCCTATCCTCCTCCCTCCTTCCCTCCCCTGTCTCTCTCCCTTCCCCCTATTCTTAGGTTATAGCTGTTTTATAGCTTTCCTATGAAAGCCATAAATAAGTTTCATAGTAGGGCTGAGTACATTGGATACTTTTTCTTCTATTCTTCAGATAGTTTACTAAGAAGAATATGTTCCAGCTCCATCCATGTAAACATGAAAGAGGTAAAGTCTCCATATTTCTTTAAGGCTGCATAATATTCCATGGAGTACATATACCACAATTTATTAATCCATTCATGGATTGATGGGCACTTGGGCTTTTTCCATGACTTAGCAATTATGAATTGGGCTGCAATAAACATTCTGGTACAAATATCTTTTTTTTTCTTAATTTTATTTTTTTTATGATAGATAAAAATATGCACCATAGATGTGGCCTGACCCATTACCCTCCCAAATATCTTTGTTATAATGTGATTTTTGGTCTTCTGGGGATAACGGCAGACAATGCCAAATGCCCTAGTAGAGGAATTATAGGGTTGAATGGCAGATCTATTTTTAGATCTCTAAGTGTTCTCCAAACATCTTTCCAAAAGGAATGTATTAATTTGCATTCCCACCAGCAGTGTAGAAGTGTTCCCTTTTCTCCAGATCCTAGCCAACATCTCTTTTCTTGGGATTTTGTGATATGGGCTAATCTTACTGGTATTAGATGATATCTCAAAGTAGTTTTGATTTGCATTTCTCTGATGATTAAATATGATGAGCATTTTTTCATATGTCTGTAGGCCGTGCACCTGTCTTCTTCAGAGAAGTTTCTTTTCAAGTCCCTTGCCCAGCCTGCAATTGGATCACTTATTCTTTTCTTGATTATATGTTTGAGTTCTCTGTGGATTCTGGTTATTAAACCTTTGTCGGAGACATAACCTGCAAATATCTTCTCCCATTCTGAGGGCTGTCTGCTTGCTTTACTTACAGTGTTCTTGGCTGTGCAAAAGTTTTTAGTTTGATCAGGTCCTAGTGGTGTATTTTTGAAGCTACTTCAATTGCCTGGGAGGTCCTCCTCATAAAATACTCACCCAGGCCGATTTCTTCAAGGGTTTTTCCTGCACACTCTTCTAGTATTTTTAGTTTCATGTCTTAAGTTTAAATTTTTTATCCAG
>CAUYPK010083722.1:0-24011 GCA_963574355.1 Loris lydekkerianus | reverse complement strand
CTCTCACCTGGGATAGGACTGGATATATAATTCCCACCAACAATTCCTGGTGGGCTTGCTCAATGGGGCTCACCCCGTGTCTACGTGGGGCACTCCTTGATTTAACCTGGGGCTTTTGTGTCTTAGTGCAGCTCATCCCCAGGCTGATATATCACTCAGAAAAGGACTTATATCAGGCATACCAGTCAGCTGCAGGCACACTTACAAGAACCAAGAGAGAACCAGTCACAGCAATAACTCTAGCCATGCTCATGGGACTAAGTACAGCAGGAGCAGGCACAGGACTCTCCTCTTTAGTCCTACAAGACAAGAACTACGGCGCTCTGCATGCTGCAATAGACTTAGACATAGAAAGAATGGAAAACTCCATTTCCCACCTTCAAGAGTCTCTAACTTCCCTCTCTGAAGTAGTACTCCAAAATAGGCAGGGGCTAGACTTACTGTTCCTTCAGCAAGGTGGATTATGCGCAGCCCTAGGAGAAGAATGCTGTTTTTATACTGGCCACTCAGGAGTAATCAAACAGTCCATGGAGTTAGTGAGAAAAGGTCTCCACAAAAGAAAACTTGAGCAGGAAAAGTCTCAGAGCTTGTATGAATCTTTGTTCAGCAAGTCGCCCTGGCTCACAACTTTAATTTCAACCATAGCGGGCCCACTTGTAATCTTATTACTGCTATTAACTTTCGGCCCCTGCATAATTAATAAATTACTGGCTTTCATTTGAGCTAGAATTAATACTGTTCTATTAATGGTCTTACTGGCACAGTATAGCCCCCTCAGCACTGAACACACCAGCAATGGCATAGAGATAGGGCTCGTAAAACGCACTGAAGACCCATAATTGGATCTTCTAGGCACAAGAAAAGGGGAGAACGTAAGGACCAAGTTAACTCCTTTTTGTTAAAACTAACTTCATCTTGTCCCTCAGCCTTCATTTTGCAGCTGCATACCAAAGGTGTTAGGCAACTTGCTCCCTCTCCCCACTCCCCGTCCTTGCCCCATGATCCGCACCCTTGCACAACGTCTGCTCTGAGCAATTATAGCACTCTTCCAGACAGCCAAGGACAGTCCCCTAGACCACCTATCAGCTTGCCCCACTCAGAGGCTCACCTCACTCTCTCCCTTTTTTTCTTTCTGTACCCTTAAAAACCTCTCTTCTTTTTGAAATCGGGGCTTCTCTGCTCTCCTGCTGCGCCAGGACCAGGAAGCCCAGGCTCAAGTTTGTAAATAAACAACCTCTTGCTTTTGCATCAGACTTGGTCTCCCGGTGATTTATGTGGGGGGATCCCAGGACTTGGGCACAACAGTTACTATGTGCCAGACACTGTCCTGAGTGCTTTTCCTGATTTATACAAGCATCCTAACAATCCTGTATGCTACGTACTATTATTAATTCCACTCTACAGATGGGGAAATGGGTGTAACATGATTTGGTGACTGGCTCAGGGTTACGGAACTATTACAGTGGCAGAACCAGGAATTGACTCAAGAAAGTCTGACTCCAGATTGCAAGCTCTTCACCAATATATTATATTGCCTTTCAATGCCCAGAATGCAACTATAATTTTTAAAATAAAATACAATTTTTTGAGATCTGTTCATCCATGTGATATATATTCAGTGAAAATGTGTCTGCCAGGAACTTCACACCAGGAACCAAGACAGGAGGAACAGCATCACTTGAAAACTGATGAGGTTCTGGCCCTCTGAAATTTACTTCTAATCCAGACAGAACTATATCAAAATATATATAACAATGGAAATAAATAAAATTAATGTAAATCGTAATAAGTGCTACAAGAAAAATGAAGATCCTGAGACATTAAATAAGGGAGGAGGACTCCCTTAGCCTAAGTTCTTTGTGGGAAGCTTGCCAAGGGATTGCCCATGCAGATAGTTTATTTTGGGAAGTGTTAGGAAGAGGAGTGGGAACTGGAGCAAGGAAAACAAAAAGGAAAACCAGGGCACAGTCTCACTGTGCTCACTGCTGTAGGAGGAGGGAATGATTCTGCGGGACACCAAGGAGCCAGGTAGAGTGCACCTCAACACTGTCCACACAAGGAATGGAAGTGCTGGACACTGGTCTACCAGCTCCCATGGGTCATGGGGTGTTACTTTTCTCCCATTCCCAGGCTGTACATGCAAAGGTCCTGCTGCAGCATCAGAGAAACCCTGGAGCAGAAACTGAAAGAAGCCAGGTACAGTAGAGGCCAGGCACTGTCAGCTAGCATCTGGAAGAGGCTTGTTGTTGCAATGTCTGAAGTGAGGTGGGCTGAGAGGGCTGAAGAGGTGACCAATATAGAGACCTGCTTTGGGTAGGGAAAGGAGGCCAGAGAAGGCTTCCCTGTGGAGGTGGCTTCTGTGCTGGGATTTAAGGAGGACAGAGAGTTACCCATGGCAAGAGCGGAGAGAAGAGCACTTCCAGGTACAGGAACCAGCCCACTGAAAGGCCCCAAGCTTGCATCTCTTAGAAACTGCCACACTGGGGTAGCCATGATAAGCAAGAGTGTGAGTAGTTCGGGATGTTACTCAGTGTAAGAAAGATAACATCAGATCATATAGCAACCTGGAGGGTATGGAAAGGATTTTATTTTAAGTGAATATGAACTCATTGAAGGGTCATAAAAGCATCCTCTACCAAGCCATGACATGGTAGCTCATGCCTATAGTCCCAGTGACTTGGGAGGCTGAGGCTGGAGGATCATTTAAGCCCAGGAGTTTGAGGCTACAGTGAGCTTTGATAATGTCACTGCTGTCAAGCCTGGGTGACAGAAAAATATCTCTTAAAAATAAAAATTTAAGTATATTAAAGAGTTCAAAGCTAGAAAAACTGCAGGTATCAACCTAAGTCATTCTCTATAGAAAAGGACAAACTGGTTGATAGTATCATTGACTAAAGGTCCATACTGGGGCCAAGAGTGAGGGCTTCCTTCCAAGTTGGGGCAGGACCAGTGGTTTGTTTTGAGCTGTTGAGCTCAGGCAGCCAGTCTATAGCACTGCAGCTAACAGGCAGGGTCTGGTCTCTGCCACAGATATTGTTGGGATGAGCAACTTAGAACCAAGGCTGGTCTGGCACCAGGATAGGACTGGATGGATACTGCTTGCAAACTCCTAAGGGTCAAGGTGTCTCAAAGTCTTAAATGTCTAAGACTTGGGGAAGTAGATTTCTGAAAGGAACTCTTGTGCTGTGAGTTCCTTGAGTTTCTCCTCTTCAGTTTCATTTTTATCTTCCCCTGGGAAGTCTTTCACTTTTATTTCTGTTGCATCTGTTGTGCTAGGCCCAGAGGAAGCATTAACATTCTCTTCCAAGCCCCAACAAAACCCCTTTCCCTTGAGATATTTGTTGAACAGGAATTGCCTGTCTGTGTTTATTTAAACATATTTGCCACATGATTAATGAGCAATACAAAATGCTTACACCTGGGAATCATTAAACATGCAATTTCCATGTTCCTTGCCTACCTGACATTTCCTTAGCTTACAGGTACATCAATATATACCCTGACTGCGTAGGACCTTTTATGGCTGTGTTAGTCAGAGTAGGCTAGCTACTTAACAAGTCCGGTGGCTTCACACAAGGAAAGTTTATTTTTCATTCTTGTCACATTCCCATACAGGGCTACAGTAAAAGTCTGTTCTATGAAGTCATTTAGGAATCCTGGCTTGGTCCTTCTATGGCTCCATCCTCTTCTAAGACTTTTGGGACCCTCTCCGTTTGGCTAGCAGGAGAAAAGAGTACGTGTGGAAAAGGCTCCATTGCTCTTAGGTGTGGCAGGTTCACTGATGGAAACTAGAGTCAAGCCCCACTCAGGTGCACAGGGATCAAACTGTGCACCACTCATCTGTTGGGAATCTAAAAACAGGGGACCTGGGATGTCATGAGCACCAGCACCTCTACCACAATGGTGAAGGAAAACCAAGCACTACTAATGTTCCAAGAGAAATATGGAAATTGCAAACATGTTTTATCATTTAACAGAGGGCAGGGTCAAAGGAGTATGCTTGGCTTCCTCAAGTGCATACAGAAACAATGCAGGGAACATACCTCCTCTGTCTCCAGAGCCTAGAAGAAACTCAAAGAATATGAGTAAGAAAAAGGGCAGCCCGACACGTTGGCTCATGCCTATAATCCCCACACCTTGTGAGGCCAGGATGGGAGCATTGTACAAGGCCAGGAATTTTAGACCAACCTGAACAACAAAAAGAGATGCTGTCTCTACGAAAAAGAAAGAGAGAGAAAGTGAAAGAAAGATTAGCTGGGCATTGTGGCAGGTGCCTGTAGTCCCAGCAACTCGGGAGGCAGAGGCAGGAGGATCACTTGATAGCAGGAGATGGAGGTTGCTGAGAGCTAGGATGACATCACTGCACTCCAGCCTGGTTAACAGAGGAAGACTCAGTCTCAAAAGGTGTGTGGGGAGAACCATTTAAAAGATTATTATCACACTATTTCTAATAATTATTCAAGAAATTTTACATGAAGCATTTAAGTGTCTTTTTTCTCTATCTCTCAATAGAAGTAGACAGTGCTTCCCAAGGACTCACCAGCCTACACTGCCTCAGGTGGGTTTTTCTGGAACCTCTCACACTGCCTCCATTTCTAGTAGCTGGTCTCATGGGCAATGCTGAGGCTCCTGCCAGGAGGGCTGTCATCCAGGGGATGCAGGGAGATTCCCCAGGCTGGGAACCCCGGTTATGCGGGTGGCTCTCTCTCTGCTGTGAAGGAGGCAAAGCCTCCTGTGACTTGAGTAGAAAGGCAGAGTGGGCCTCCCCCTCATGTTTCCTGGACGCTGGAGAACCCTTCTTCACAGGACACACCCCCAACCCAGGAGAGAGCCTGGAGAACAGTTACAGTGGAGGGGAGGCAGAGCTCTTCCTCCACCCTCTTAAGGTCCAGGCCAAGCCTGAGAATTAAAGTGACACAAGATAGATTCCCAGGACAAAAGCATACACATTTACAATCAGTTTTACATGACACAGGAGCCCTGAAAAGGAAACGAAGACCTTGAGAAATGGCAAAAGCTACCTTCAGATAGCCCCCGCCATGCCTAAGTCTTAAGTTCACATACTTTTTCATTTTGATCTTCCCTGGGCTTTGTAAGTTCCCTGAGGACAGATGAGCTTGTGTCTCATTTGTCCACAGCACAGAGTAAGATAGCTCCTCATTGACTGATAATGAATAAAGAAAAGGACAAAGGCACCCACCTACACACTTTTCTTGGTGACCTAGTGATTCCAGGACAGATAGTAGAAGGCTGTCATATTGTTTCCAAAAAGTTACACAAGTCAGGGTTTTATTTACATGACTTACCGTGCGTCAGATCTCTCCAAATCTGATATCTTCCACCTACAACTAGAGGTTAATATTCAACAGCTTTATAGGATGAAAAACCTTATTAGATTCCTGTAATATGAATCGTTGTTTTCTACCCAAAGAAGAAGATTAATTTTTAGAAAGTCAACAAGGTTGCTCTTCCATGTATTGGGGCCCAAGCAGTAAAGCAAAACCTGGTAATCAGACACCTATCGCCCCACAGTGTCACCCTGAATGAGTCTTTTCTTTTCACTCTCTTTTTGCTTGGTCTTTTCTAGTCTTGCCTTGCTTTGCTAAACATTCAGGTCAAGGTCAGAGCAAGGGACTATTACTGGATGGGAGCAACTGAATTTGACCACACAGGGCCTCTCCCTAATGAAAACACTTAGCACTCGACCAAGGCATCTATCTGCCTGTAGCTTTCAGCATGGAAAAAAAAAAAAAAAAAAAGAAAGAAAAAGAAAACCTCCTTTAAGAAAATGCCAGGTTTTCTTTGTTTGTTTTTGTTTTGCTTGGAGCCAACCCTGTTTCAGGTTCCAAAAGGGCTGCTCCTTGCAGAAGGGAAAGTGATAAAGATCACTTTCAGAAATGATCAGAAGACCTGAATTCTATTTCTAGCACTCTAATGCTCTGTGGCCTTATCCCTGGGGCCACTTCTTCAGCTTTGTCCTGCCCCCCATCCCCACCCTGCAGTAAACCCCACCCTCTACCATTCGCTTCTTACTGCCACGTGATGTGTAAGACTCAGGGTGTCTCCAAAAAGTTCAAATCCACATGATCTTTATTACTTGGAGCCACTGGTACCAACCAGCCTAAAGCGGCTCCTGGGGCTGAACCTCAAAAACCTGGTTTCCTGCATCGTGACATGAAAAAACTAAATCTGCCTACTAAGGGGTAGACATGGGGGTATAGACTCTTACACAGGGGAGAATTCACCAGTTACTTGGAAGCCTTGGGATGCCCAGAAAATCTATGGGAGATGCTCTGCCATCCACTCCACATTAGAAATTTACTCTATCCTCTAGGAACCAAAAACTGTGGGAACAAATGAGTATGATAATTCCAGGGCTGGGGAGCAAACTTCCCTCTCTTGAAGGCGCTAGCCCCAGTGTACTCAGTGAATAGGTAAAGATCCTGCGAAATAATAGATGTGGTTCTTGTGATACTTTGTACAAACCTTGATCCCACACTGCACTTGTGTTGATGGAGGTAAATTCTGACTCCACTCTAGGTACTGTGTAGCCTTGAACGATTACTTAATGTCCCAGTCTCCGTTTCTTGGGTTTCTCTGTAGATGCAATTCATCATGTCTTGAGTCTCAACTGAGAAAATGCTTGTACACTACTTAGCCCCATATCCAAACATGTCAATTACTTAACGGATGTTATCTATTAACAATCATGGTACTAAGGCTCATGAAGAAAAATATCTATGGAATTCATGAATGGTGAGCAAATGCAATTGATTCTATTAAGCCCTTTGTGCTCCTAAAACCTCCTGATCCGTAGTAGAGACATCTATTTTAGCACCTGTAATATTTCATTGTATTCTGTTTCCTTCTTTATAGCCCCACTATTCTGAACCTTCTCCAGGGAAGAGAATTGTCACCTTTCTTGTTGAATTACAAAGTCCCCTCTATTATTAATACCTGTGCTATATAACAAATGGAAAGCAAAATCATAAATTGATGAGTGAAGGAGTAAGCAAGTTAACAAATAATCTCTTGAAGGGATTTTTTTTTTTTTTTTTTGCATGAAGCCAAAACAATTGTTTCTTATACAAACTATTTCTAGAAAAATAGCTTTTTGCTGATTTATTATGAATTGTTCCCTGTTTCCCTCCTCTGTCTCTGAGGAATGCAATTCACAGTAATTTCCAAAAAGACATTTAAGGGCTCAGGCTATTATGACAAAATGTCATTGACGTGATGACTTAACCAATAAGCATTTATTTCTCACTATTCTGAAGGCTAGGAAGTCCAAGATCAAGATGCCAACAGATTTAGTTTTTGGTAAAGGCCCTCTCTCTGGCTTGCAGAAGGCGTCCTTCTCACTGGTTTCTCTTCCTCTTCTTAGGACACTAATCTCATCAGGGGCCCCACCCCTAGGACCTCATCTCAGCCTAATTACTTTCAAAGGTCCTTCTCCAAATAACACCACAGTGAAGGTTAGGACTTCCAATGTATGAATTTTGCAGGGACACAAATATTTAGTCCATAGCAAGTGCTGGATGAGTTAAGCAACACAGTCCCCGAGACCATCTGTGATAAGATGAGTCCATTTTCAACCCTGCAAGCTAGGCATTTCGGAGTGGAAAAGCAAAGAGAAGCAACAACTCCACAAATGAGTACGTTGTTAAGGAAATCAGGAGGTCTTTGAGGAGCACTCACTTTAAGCTTTCTGAAGGATGAACTGTGAGCAGGCAGAATGAAGCTAGTTTTGCTTGGATGCACTTTCCTATTCTGGTAGGGGGCTGGTGCAGCTCCCTGCAGGTGCCAGTGATGCTGGGGTTGGGGGTGAGGGGACCAATTTAGTTTGTTCTCTAAAACATCAGTGCAGCTAGAATAGATATTCTGAAAACTTCAACTAGCCACAGGCTGTTATCTCAAACAGGAATTTATTCAAAGCATTGTTCAAGCTTATTCAAAACTGGCTGCATCATTTGTCATTTCAAACTGAAAATGCAGGTCTTTTTAAAAAATTATTACGAATGTCAAAATGATGACCTTTGAGCATTAAGGCAAGCCTGGTCCCCCTCTGAGTATAGGTCATGGGCCTGTAAACCTCCCCCTCACCCAATTATCTAATAAGTCAAGCACCAGGAAACCTCAGCCCCTCCAGAGTCACACAGCTGCTGCAGCAAAAAAACAAACAGACATTATCAACACCATCAGCATGGGCTCCCTCTCCAAACTACCACACTTCCTCATCTGTCAGACAACCAGTTTCCAGTACTGTTTCCACGCCCTTAGCATTTTCAGTGTCCATAAAGCAGTTCAAGGCGGGGGCAGGGGGAGGCAAACTAAACAAAACCCCAAACCACTAGATTTCAGACCAACGGACTTGCCCTACCGATGTTTGCAGCGGGAGTTTAATGATGCACCTGCCCTGGGGAGCGGGCGAGTAGAAACCTCACCCGTCCAGCAAAGCTAGATGAACCCAAGGCTGCAAACCCAAACCCCGCTGAGAACACGGCGTGGGCAGACGCGGCCCCGAAGTCCTGGCCCCCGCTGAACCTGTAACTGCGCCCGCGAGAGAAGCCCAGCTGACCGGCAGCAGGGGCGGAATCTCTCGCTAGTGGATAATTTGATAAGAAACCTGGATCTGAAGGGCCCCACAATGGCCTATTTATCCGGCTCTCACGCACGGCCGGCAGCCGGGCTGGGAATCCCGGGGGTGGCCTCCGTCCCCGGAAGACGGCGGCGGCGCTCCAGCCCAGGAAAGCCGCCTGATAACGCGATCTGCAGACCACGCTTCTTCCTTCCTGGGAAGCGGCCACAAAGCAGCCAGTGACCCGCCCGGCGCGCCCCCGCCAGGGCCAGGAGCGCGGGGTGGGGTGGAGGGTGGAGCGGGAGTCTCTGACCACTCCGCGCCCAGTGTCCTTCGGTGAAAGTGACCCACTGGGGGTGCGGCAGAGCCCCGCCACCCAGCTGGGCCGTCTCTCTCCGGGGGGGACAGTACCCCGCCCCCCGCCCCTGTGCCCCCAGCCGGCCCTTCCAGCCCTGGCTGTCCTGGCCTCGGCCTGGGAGCTCTGTCCAGGGAAGGGGACGAACTGACACAGCGCTCCCCACTGTCCCCGGAGGAGGCCCCTCCCTGCGGCTTTCGGTCAAAAGCTAAAAGGAGCACATTTGCGTCGCCCAGTTAAACGCGGGGAGCGTTCACCGGCGCTTCCAGCGTGAGGACTTCGCGACATCCCTTGGTAGGGTGGTCGGGTAAAAAGCGTGAGGGGGGTTCCTAAAATTTACCCCAACTCTTCACTTCCCTGGGATAGAGAACCTTAACAGTTCCTCTCCCCACCCCTCCACCCCCGCCTTCCTCCCTCTGGCTTTCTTTCAAGTGAAAACATCGTATTTTTCTTGTTATCATTTATGAAAAGACAATTAGAAGAACCGGCAGGAGGTCAGGGCGTGGATTCTGAGATGCTGGGGTGCTCCCCGGAAGCTGTTTTCAGAAGAGTTGACCCAGCCGCGGGCCCCTGCTGCTTCAATGACAGGATGTGCGCTTTCACTTTTTCAATCCCAGAACAACTTGGAGTCTTGAGAGCGCCTTGGAGAGGACTGCCTGTGGAGGGAAAGGTCTGGAAAGGCCAGGGCACAGGAGAGCAGACGTCCTGGGAGAAGGGGAGGCAACTCCGTGAACTCTGCCTGGCTGGGCAGCGGGCGCGGGGCGGGGGTTCCCTGGCACAGGTGGAGCTGGCCCGCTGGGAGCGGGATGTCCTTGATCTGCTTTCCAAATTGTACACAACTCCCAGGAGGGAAAAGAAAGGGGGTGGGGTCTGGGCAGATCTTCAGCGGCTTCTAGCTGTGGGAGGCATGCTCCTCGGTTCTCTGACCCCTAAGGACTCAAAGGAGACTAAATCATTCCCTCCAGGCAGAATCATGGACCCAACATTCCCATCTCCCAAACTTCTGTTGCCCAAGACACATTAACAACACACTTAGGTCTGGGGTGAGCTCCAAAAGGAATTTTGTCTCATTTAGCACCTGCAGGGTAGGGCTCTGGGAGCAGAATGAGGTTTTCAACACCTAAGGGCACAAGGTCTCCAAGTGGACTCTTCTACAATCACTGCTGTTTTTCAAGGGACAAAGTTATCTGTTGACCTAGAAGAACAGAGTGTAGGAAGGACCCCCGATGCTCTGTGGCAGTTGGGAGCCCTGTCATTAGCCCTGTTGAGTAAGGCTTTGGGATCTGCCAGGAACTGCCTTCCTGCCAGCCTGGATGACCCCCCACCCTGGTGCTGAGATTCTTCCAAACCCTCAGATTTCCCACATCTTGGGGGATGGGTGGAGTTCGGAACAGAGAGTTTAGGGCAGCAGGCACCACTCACCTTTGGCCTGAAATGAACATGTTGGGATTTATAAATCCATCTTCCCACTATAAAGCATTACTGTACACGCCCTGTACAGGGTTTCAGGAAAATGAGAAGCAGCCCTTTCTTAGGCATAAGTTGAGTACCTGATCTGAAACCCAGTTATTTTTATTACACTTCTGGGCAACATGGAAAAAAACATGGACTGTGATGACTATTTTCAAATGAGGAAGACTTTGCATTTGCTAGGTTGAAGGTTTTATAATGTATTCTTGATATCAGTATATTTTCAAAGACATCTGGATAAAATTAAATCATTCTCTGCATGCTCATTTAAATGCAGTCACTGGAACCTGCCAGCCCAGACTCCATATCTTATACTCTGTCGACTCAATGAGACAACCACTAAGAATAATGGCTCTGGCCATCCATGGTCAATGCCTTCTGGAGAACCTATTGTCTCCGCTTCATAGGATTGCAGACCTGGTCCCTGTCTCTTAATGGCTTGCTCTGTCTCCTGCCTGCACTCTTACCCACCCATCTAATGGCACATGTGGACCCTCCCAGGTTTAACCCTCAACATCCTGCTCTTTCAGACATTCTAGTAACTTCCTTTCTTCACCTGTTGGGCTCTACAGCACATGCTCCTGGAAGGTCTGAGCTGTCACTGCCCCTGAAAGGTTTTGACATAGTCTGTCCTTTGAGTTGCTCATAGTGCATTAGAGAACAAATACTTGAGAGGTTTCAAGATTATGGGCAGTTGCCACTGTGAATAAAGACACAAGAATACCATGGTTCTCTTTTATGAACATGATTAGAATTCAAAACCATGCATACAGAACGGTTTCTCACTTAGACTCCATTATCTTCAGGGTCTTCCACGCACCTGGTCCCCTTTTCCCCCTTTGCTTGTGTAGCAGAATGTGCTTTGCAAAGGGCTCAGTTAGTGCCTTCTGACAGCTACAGTAGGCCCCAACCTACTGTCCCTTCCACCCACTGGGCAGTTCTTCCACCTCTCTGGCCAGTCTGAATCAGGAAGAAGAAAACTCTTAACTACCAGGACTATTTTTTAACATCAAAGTCCTACTGAACGTAAAATGTACAGCCACTCTAGAAACAGCTTGGCAGTTCCTCAAATGCTCAGTGCAGGATTACATATGGCGCTGCAGTCCTGCTCCTAGGCATGTACTCAAAAGAAGTAAAAACAGGTATTCAAACAAAAACTTGTACATCAATGTCCATAGCAGTACTGTTCACAATAGTCAAGAGATGGAAACAGCCCAAGTATCCATCAATGAAGTGAATGGATAAACAAAATGTGGTAAATACATACAATGTAATATTATTCAGCCATAAAAAGAAAAAAATGTATTGATACACTTCACAACATGGATGAACTTCCAAAACATCAGACACATAATACATGGAAGAAGCTAACTAATTGATACAGTGATAATATTGATGATGGCAATGATAATAACTTTCGGTAATGAAGATAACTGTGATGATGGAGGAAACAGTTTTAAAGTCAGGACAATATAGCATTCTATGTTAACCAGAGCAGGACCATATTCTGGAGCAATCCTAAATTTTGAGCACCTCTAATCCCATTGTTCATGCAGCCCTGCCCAGAGTCAGGGCTGTTCAGAGATGGAACCAGGATCATCAAAGTTTGTCCAGTAGCAGAACCAACAGTAATTCAAATTTACCACATCATCTCCCTAAATTGGCAGTAAGGATTTATAATTACAGTTCTGGGATCACAGAGTTTCTTCCTAGCCCTACATATAATGAGAATATTAGCTTACAGTGAATACTTAGCATGCAGCAGGCACTATTCTGTGTAATTTACATATATTAAGTTGTTAATTCCTACTGCAGCCCTTGAGCTAGGCAATATTATTAGTCCTTTTTCATAAATGAAGAAACTGAGGAACAGAGAGATTACAATTGTGTCCAAGATCCCACAGCTGTCAGGCAGTTACATTTGGATTGACAGTCAGAGGGAAGGTTAATGTCTGAGTGATTACCCCTGGTTCTTCCCATCCCTTGTGGAATCCCAACATGTTTCTCTTTTGTTCTGTCAGGGAGATCATGTCCTCCAACATCTGGCCCTGCTGCCTTTGGCACTAAAACTATATACATACCCTAGAGCAGAGACTTACTGAGTTTCCTTAACAATATTTTCATGCTGTTTCCTACATCCAGATATAAATACAACAAAACAATAGCTTGTCCTCTGCTATTGTTTGTGCGATGAGCTCTGGGTGAGAGGACCCTGGGACAGTACACAAATAGCTTTGGCTCTGAAATTAAAGTCTTTGACTTTGCTGCTGCAGGAAGTTCAAAAGAGATTTGTTCTTTTCTTGGGGAGTGTATAAGGAAGACTGATTCATGATTTTATTTGATTACCAGGTTCACAGAGGCCTGGGAGATTCATCTCAGAGTGCTGTTTTGCTTCATCCTTCATCTCTTATACCCCAGAAAACCCACTAACACTACACCATAAAGTCATGATGCTCCCCAACCAGGGAATTTGAGGTGCTGAGGACCTAGATGGGGAATGGGCTACCAGTCTGAGAGGTGCCTGGATGTGACCTCAGTGATAGCTACTCTAATATTTTTCCTCCTCCTCTTACAGATGAAGAAATTAAATTTGGCAAAAAGATGTTCACATTTGTAGCTGGTGGTAGATGCAGAACTTAAAACCTGGCCAGCCTTTTAGTCCTATATCCACAGTTCTCGGTCATGCTGCTTCCTCTCCAGGCTGTCCCAGAAGGCCACAGAGCACTGTGGGAGGAGTCAGTGGATCAGGTGTCAGGGGTGGAGCCAGAGGGCCAGGGCCAGATTTGAAGGCTGGGGTCAGAGAGCAAAGTATCTGGTCTCTGAACCAATGGGTCATCAATTTCAGAGACAGGTGGTCCCAAATTCTCAGTTGTTTCTTAAGAGAATAATTGCTTCTTCACTGAGAACCAATAGTATTTCTGGTACCATACAGGGAGGTTCAATGCATTCTCATTTAATTCTCAGGACAACTCCATAATGTAAGTTTTATTAATCTCCTTTCACAGATGAGGAAACAGGCTCAGAAAGGTCACATGCCCCCAAAAATATCAGCACTAGCAAACAATCCAGTTACACTCTAAAGTTAGGAGGCTTTCCATTAAGCTACATGGCCCAAAATGAGACTGGGGGTTGGGTGTCTAATCTCAGAATCCTGGATATCTGTGGTAGACTCTGCCTCCCAAAAGAAGTTTTTAAATTGCTATTGGTATATTAACCATTTTTCATAGACTTAATCTCAATAGAACCAATGGGAAGTTGGGAAATTCCTATGGGAGAGTGTGTTTCTTCATTTAACCTCATTTAAGAAATGCTGGGGGGATGTGTCTGCTCCTGGGCTATATAGCAGACCATCTGGAGGTAAAAGGGGCAGGCTTGGCCTCTACCCTCTCACTGAGTAGGTCATCCAAGAGAGAGGTAGGCTGCTAGAGTAGCCAACAGCAGGAATTCAGGCATCACCTTGCCTGAAATGAGAACCTGCTTAATTCACTAACTATGAGGTCTTGGATAAAGCCTAGATGAACCCACTAGCTATGAGGTCTTGGATAAGGTGTAGATGAATCCACTAGCTATGATGAGGTCTTGGATAAGGCCCTGAGCCATTCTATGCCTCATTTCCCTCACCTGGAAAATGGGGTAATCATATTACTTCACAGGATTGTTAAGAGAAACTAGTTAATATATGTTAAGGGTGTAAAGGATTGCCTGGCACACCATATATATTTGTGAGTGTCAGCTATTAATACATTTTGGGGAGCCATTTCCCCTAAGTATTAGGTGGGACTGAATAACAACCAGAATCCTAGAACTAGCTACCACTTTTGTTGAGCACCTATCTCTTTACTAGTAGTGCTTTATACATACTATTTCTAACCCTTACAACCCTTACAACCCTTACAGAGAACTAGATGAGGAAACTGAGTCTCTGGAAGGTCAAGTAATTGTACCAGGTCACATGACCAGAAGGTGGGTGAGCTGGTGGCATTGACCATCTACATCAATGGGGCTGCTGGGTCCCTCTACCAGCTTGGCTGCTTCTCTTACATTGGGTTGGTGGTTTTGAGCAAAAGCCATCTTTAAACATGTCTTTTATTATGTTTTATTTTATTTTATTTTATTTTGGGGGCAGATGGGTGGGATTGGTAGTTAAAAAGTAAATAGTGGTACTAAATGTTCCCCATTTTCCCCTTTGAAAACAAAATTGAGGAAGGAAATCATTGTCATTTAGCAGAGCAGCTAAAGCCAAACAGCACCCACATCGGGCGGGCTGCACTTTACTTTTTGGGAGTTTATCCTTGAGTGACCTAACCTCAGCCCACATCTGCAGTAACTAAGCAGATTGAGTTTGATGACCAAGTAAATACCTTTTCATGGATTCAGAAAAGAGGTTCAAAATGATCTTGGTCCAAACCTCTTTGTTGTAAAATGTTCTGATTCAGGGAACTGGTGATGATGATAATGACGGCAACATAAAAATGACCAACGGCTGCCATTTACCAGAGCTTGTGGCCTGTCAGGCACTGTACTACGTGCTTTAAATGTATCATCCCATTTCATCCTCAGGACTATCTTTTGTGGCTCCCTTTTACACAAACAAATTAAGATTTAGAGAAGCAGAGTCCCTCATTCAAATTCATATTGTGAGACATGGGAGTAAAGATTCAAATTCCTGCCTGATTCCCATCCTAAACTTTTTTTTGGTTTGTTTTAGTTAGCTTTTTTTCTTTTTTTTTTTTTTAATTTTGGATTAACATAAGTTTACATACAAATAGGCTACATTTTCTGTGTTTTCACCCAGGAGATGTGCCCTTACATTGTACCCAATGGGTGGTCTGCTGAGATCCCCTCCTATCTCCCCCCTTCCCGAATTTAACTGTGTTTTTCTTTCACGTGGGCCTGTAATTGTTCATCTGCTCCTTTCAAATTAGTATTGAGTACATGGGATGCTTGCTTCTTGATACACTTTACTAAGGAGAATGCTCTTTAATTCCATAATAGGTTAACAGCCTCTGTGCTGTTTTGGGAGGGCTCAATCATTACAGGGCCCATGAGCCAGAGGCTGGGTGGGAGGGGATCTCTCTTAGCTAGGTCAAAAGAGACAAATCAGACTCGAGTTATCCCAAAAGAAAATGGAGACATCTATTCCCTCAACTCTGAAAGTCACTCTAATTCCACCCTGAATTCTTAAACTTTAGTAGAGGCAAATTCTTCCCGCTTTTCCCAAATGCTTTTGAGAGTAGAAGAATGAAGACTTTGGTTCAAACTAGCTGGACACACTACCACCAGTATTAAAAACAAGAAGCATAAATTTATATGTGGAAGTATTTTTACCTCCCAATACTTCTGAGGACTGTTACAGTGAGACAGCAGATGTATGCATGTATTAATCATACAGTCACATGTTTAACTTTTATAGAGCACCTAGCATTTTCCTAATACTATATGAAGAGGTGCTGGGAAGAAAGAGAGAAAAAAAGAAATAGCCCTCTCCTGTTCTCAAGTTGCTTGCAAATTTGCATGTACTGGGCCTAGCTCAGATTTTGCCAAACCCTAGGAAAAGATTCTTCAGCTGGGCTGCAAAGCAAGATGAAGAGAAACTCAACGGCATGATTTTGTTATTTATATAGCTTTCTGAGTATGAAAAACAGGAAGAGGAACCGCCACAATTCTAGGGTTCTATCAAGGCGTGAATCATAAACCAGATCAACAGGTACAGGGACGGGCTTGTCAGTTCAGCAGCTGTCTCTATAAAAGGAGAGAACTAGTTGGGCAAAAGGAAATGCCAACCCTCACCCCACCACCTCCCCCTCCCCCACAGAGCTCCACCTCTGCCAGCCTTGCTTCGAGGTTCTCCGTTTTGTTTTGATTTGGGCTCCCGGTCTACCCAGATGAACCATGTCGGGAGAATGAAGCCTGCCATTTTGCACACAGTTTTGCCTTTTCTGCTGTTTGTTTTGCTAAGACTCTTAAACCTGTCAGCGAAGCGGTTTCCAGCCCAGTCTCTGTGGTAATAATCTCCCTTTCTGAGAGATAAGCACCCTGGGTGAGACAGATTGGAAGACAAACTAACACACCAAAGTTGCTGATTACACACGACTCTTTGAAGATGCCTCACTCGCTACTCGGGCTTTATTAGCTTTGGAAAAAGAGAAAGAAAAAAAAAAATGTCCAGCTTGGAGGGCTGAAAACTTATTTAGAAATGACTAGAGCTCCCTTGGTGGAAAATGCCAATGAGTGCACGTGCCCAAGCTGCACCCTCACTCCCTGGGGCCGAGGGTTTGGGGAGAGCCCTGAGCAGTGAGGGCCTGCAGAAGTCTGAAGACCAAGACCTCATGGCAGGTCTGGAGTTGACGCAAACATCCAAGGGTCTGCGATGTAAACCAAACTTCTGCCCTTTAGGACAGGAAGGCACGAATTACTCCCAGAAAACCAAACCAAATACAACACTCAGATGCAAAATTTCACTTTTTTATTTTCTCAAATCAAATTAAACCTAACTTTGCATCCCTATTTATCCAGGGCATGAAATTCATTCTTGGCCATTAGGAAGGAACTCCCTTATAAAAATAATGCCAGAACCCTCTGGCAGGGATCTTGTCTGCCCGCCCTCCACAGCCTGTTCTGAAGCCATTGTGGTCTTCTGTTTTGCTGCTCAAATCTTGATTTTCTTTAAGTGTAGGGCAGCAATAAACTCAGGGAAGGTGGAACTTTCCCCAAGCTGTGTTAGTCTAAGGAACCATGCAGCAGGCCTACCCTTCCTCCCTCCTTTGTGGGGATGGGCATGTGACAGTGGATTTCTGGGATCCCAGGGTGGGGGCAGTTTCCTCCTTGATTAATACAAAGGTACATGAGACCAAACTCCATTCCTTCCTGCCTTTGAGGCACAATGCTTGCATCTACAGCAGCAGCTATCTCTTTCTCATGCAGGGGAAGCAAGAGCATCACCAGGAGGCCCCTGGCAGCTCTGAGTCCCCCAGGCTACCTGCTCTGACACCTCTTGACATGGATGATAATGAACCCCTGGTGCTCCAGACAGTTTTACTTGGATAGTCCACTACTCTGGCTGAATGCAGCCTACATTATGCAGTCCTCCATGTCCTGAGCACTAGGGACAACCCTCTAGTCTTCCATCCACACTGGTCACTGCTGATAGCATCTGAGCTTCTTCATCTCTTGTGTGAAAGCACTTCAACGTTTTGGTGCCAAAAGTGGACAAGGTGGGGGCCACTACTGAAGACCGCCTCCTCCAAGCCTAGTGTTCTGTGTCCCCAGGGTACTGCACAGCCACTGCCTGGTCACTATCCTGATCTGCCTCTAGGAGCCTGCAGAAAATTTCTCGAGTAGCAGGGACACTGCAGTGACCTTGCCACGAAGACCGGCTCTGGGGAAGCATGTTTAGATGTTTGACTTGAAACTGGATTCTCTGTTCTTGATTCATTCACTTAGAGGGAAAAAACTGGGTCCTGAGGCAATGGGTGGGCCAGGCTTTAAAATGACGGCTAGAAATCCAAAGTAATGGTTTGGTTGAATAACTTCCTAGAAAAACACTCCGTTCTCCGTCTCCACTTCCCCCGCCCGTCCTGCTCCATCCAGGATCTGCACAGCCACAGATCTGTCTTGCTGATGCATTTTCAGGGCTTGCTGCTTCCACCACCAGGCACCTGCCCTCCAAGTACTCTACTTCCTAGTGGTGGTCTCCTAGGACTTAAAAAAAAAAAAAAAAGAAAGTGCCTATTTATCTTTAACAACTAGTCATCAAATGGACTGAAAGGAAACTAAAATACCTAGAAAGGTGGACCAAAGGCGAGATATTCTGTACTCTCCAGACTAAAAGTTTTTCATGTTATAGTTGGTGGTGTCATGACTCAATAAGGCCATTTCTGGTTCAACAAAATGGTATTTTCAGAAGCAGAGTTGTCACACATCAACGAGCATAACATTTACCTAAAGACCTTTTATTTATTTGTGTTTTAACGCATATTTCTGACTTCTTGCTATTCTAATTCCTTGGGCCTGGGATGAGCCCCAGAGAATCTGCTTTTTATCCAGCCATCCCTGGGGATGGTGACTGTGGCAGCTCACCAAGTCCACTCTCTGGACTGCTGCTCTGGACTGGGAGCCAGACATTTTATCTCATTGAAAGCAGCCTCTGACGTCTTCTCATTATAGGTAGCCTTTTTAAAAAAGAAAAAAAACAAAAACATCAGACTTAAAATAGTTCAGTCAGGGGTTTTGCCAAAGCATTCAGTTTCTCAACTCTGAAAACACTCCAGAAGGGTTTGAAAATGAACCTAAACTTGCATTTGAGAGAAGTTGGAACTAATCAGGGCTGGTGTTCTCTAGAACACACCGTTTGGTGGCTTCATAAACTCTGTCTGAGACTTTCCTACTTCTCCCAGTAACCCAGGGAAAGGCCCAGGAGAGCTCTTGCATGCAAATGAGTAGGTTGCCTTGTCTGGTCCTCAGGAGTTCCCCTTTTCCAGGGAAAACCACTCTGAAATTGGTTACGGACCAGGGCCTGGATTAGCAGCCCCAGCCAGCCAGCCCCTGTAAGTAAACGGAAGGCCCCACGTGATTTATCGGGTGCTGAGTGTTTGCTGGAAGGCATGTGGCCCGAGGTTACTGTCCAGTCAGAGGGAGAAAGAGGAAACACACACACACTCTCACTCCTACTTGCTTCTATTTATTTATTATTATTTTTTTTTTTGGCCAGGGCTGGGTTTGAACCCACCACCTCCGGCATATGGGGCCGGCGCCCTACTCTATTGAGCTACAGGTGCCACCCATACGACTTGCTTTTATTTTTAAGGGAAACTCCCCTCCTGGGTGTACACTCCCCACGAGGCTCTTTCTCGCAGTGGCTGCTGGGGAAGAGGAAGACTGTGGTTTTATGTGGGGGGCTGGGCTGGAGGATGCGGTCTGGGAAGGTGCTGGTGATGCCCGAGCAGGCAGCTGTCTCCTGGAGCAGGCACCTCTCCAAATGTTTCTCCAGAGTCTTCTCAGCTATTCCTGATGAGTAAGGCCTTTCCTTTGACCATGTCGGGTGTTCTACTGGTGACCTGGGGGAGAGGAGGGTCAAGCTTGCAAGTTAAACAAGAGTCAGGAGAACCAGGGTTCTGAGGCTGAGGTCTGTGGCAGGAAAAGATTCTCAAGACTAATTATACCCATTATCAAGCTGCCTTACCCATTGCTGGTTTTCTAGAATTCCAGATGCTGACTATTTACTCTCATGGGTCAATCATGGTTGATAAATTCCAGCATAATATTTATATCTTTCCTATTGTGGATTGAAAGGTAATTATCACTAAAATAACTTCTACAAATCAAGGGAAAAAGTCTATGAATGGGCAAAAGACATGAACTGCAGTTCATAGAAAAATGACAAATACACTATATCAAATATACAAATGTAAATGTCTCTTAAACATGTGAAAAGATGCTTAACTTCTGTTAAGCCAGCTTAAAATTATTTCAAAATAGCCAGGTGAGGTAGCTTATGCTGGTAGTCCCAGCTACTCTGGAGCCTGAGGTGGTGGGATTGCTTGAGCCTGGGAGTTAGAAACCAATCTGGGCAATATAGTGAGACCCCCATTTCTACAAAAAATGGAAAAAGAAATTAGCCAGGTGTGGTGGCACACACTTGTAGTACTAAGTACCTAGGAGGCTGAGGAAGGATCATTTAAGCCTAGGAATTTGAAGTTACAATGAGCTATGGTTGCACCACTGTACTCCAGCCTGGTTGAAAGAGCAAGACCAAGACCCCATGTCGAAAAGAAAATTATTTCAAAATAAAGAGATGGTTTTGGGTGCAGGACACAACTATAAGAGGGACTCTATCTAACAAATTCAAATATTGTGACCTGGTTGTTTGTACCCTCATATTAACCTGAAATTTTTCTAAAAATGTAAAAAATTAAAAATTAAAAAAAATAAAGAAATGGTTTTTTTTTTAAAGGTGTTTTCTTTCATTCATAAAAAGAGAAAATAAAAAACTACTCAACTGGTCTTGTCCTATTTCTTGAAAAGGGCTTTTCTTTTCTTTCTTTCTTTCTTTTTCTTTCTTTTTCTTTTCTTTTTTTTTTTTTTTTTTGAGACAAAGTCTCACTTTGTTGTTCCAGGTAGAGTGCTGTGGAATCACAGCTCACAGCAACCTCAAATTCTTGGGCTCAAGTGATTCTCTTGTCTCAGGCTGCCAAGTAGCTGGGACTATAGGAGCTTGCCACAATGCCTGGCTCTTTTTAGAGATGAGGTCTCCCTCTAGCTCATGTTGGTCTTGAACTTGTGAGCTCAGGCAATCCACCCGCCTTGGCGTCCCAGAGTGCTAGGATTATAAGTGTGAGCCACCGTGCCTGGCTTGAACTGGGTTTTTCTTGAAATGGGTCACACTGTGTGTTTCATCTGGGAAGATTTATTGAGCTATATACTTAGGAAATATACTTTTATGACTATATTTCAATTAAAACTTTTTCAAACGTACAATGGGATTTCATTTTTTATCTAGTAGAGTAGCAAAGATAAAAATGATAACATTGTATCAGAAAGGATGTAGAATAACAGACACTCATGTATATTAACAGGAATATACTCCCATAGAAGGCAAATGGACAATGTAAGATATGCAAATGTACATATCCTTTGACACAGCAACAACTCCACTTCTAAAATTTACCCTACCCACAGCTCCACAACATGATATAAATACAGTGTCATTCTCTAACCGTAGGGTTTATAATAGCAAAAGGTTAGAAACTACCCAGATGTCCAGTTTAGAAGACAGGTTAAATAAATCATTGTACATCTATGAAACTGAATATTACCCAACTAAGGAGGAATTGGAAACTCTCGATGCTATACAGTGGACAATATTGCACGAGATATATCATTGCATGAGAAGAAAAGCAAGGTATAGACAAGTGTGCGTAGTATTCTATCATTCGAATAAATAAGGGGAGAGTTATAAATATTCTTGCTCACATATAAATAAACACTCTCTGGAAGAAAATACCAGCAAGTACCAACAGAGCTTTCAGGTGGGAGAATTGGGCTGGTGGGCAACAAGTTTGAGAGACTTTCTATATATTCCTTTTTTTCTTTTCTTTTTTTTTGTTTTTTTTTGTTTTTTTTGCAGTTTTTGGCTGGGGCAGGGTTTGAACCTGCCACCTCCGGTATATGAGGCAGGCACTCTACTCTTTTGAGCCACAGGCACTGCCCTTCCTTTTGTAATTTTTGAATCTTGGATTATATGAAGATACAATCTAGACACTAAGTCATAAAGAACATTTAAAAGCATAAACCTGTATTTTCTGCTGTATATAATACATTGACTTTTTAATTATTACTTGAACTCCACTTTCACATTTTCTCTCTCTCCCATTACACATTGTCCTAAACTACTCTATCAAGCCACTTACTTCTGTGAAAGCAGGGAAAATTCTACCTCTGTGCTCTGCACATCAGTTACGATAAGGCACATCCTGACTTCAGAAATGTTTAACTGGAAAAATCACGTGCCATCTAGAAGGGAGAAAATCTGTTAATCTCCTTTGCTGACTGCTGGCTTATCAGGCCCCAGGCCAGACCATGAACTACCACCGCACGGCAGGCACTGCAAGCTTTTTTTTTCTTATTCAGTATCGTTTACTAAGTAGCAGGACAGTCCATTAGCCTTTGGTCTGCCTTGACTAGTATCATTTTCTGCTATTCCCACTTGCTTCCTGAATAGGCTCTTGTTTCCTCATTTCTGGGCAGTCTGTTTGTTCCCCCTCTATTGTACTATCTCCTGCATCTCACTAATGAGCTTCATCCTGTTTTTGACAGACCATTCTCTGTTTTGACAAGGTAAAATTGATCAGTGTATTAAACAGATGTGAAACATCTCCAGATACAAACCCACTACAGGGGGAGATTTGAATGCTGTCCGTTTCCTTGCAGATAATAAGTTGGAAGGCAGTTTTAATAGCCAGGCGGATTCTGAATGGAGAGCTCTGTTTAAACTTTGTATTCCATAAATAGAAACAAAGTGCAGACATCCTGCCTCTTTCTTGACTTTTTTTTTTTTTTTTGTCATTTGAAGCTTTCCAAAGTATGCTTTTATTTTTTTTCTTGATTTATCTGGTTCCATCTTCTGCACATCAGAGACCCATTGCACAAGTAGGGCTGGAGGGATCGATCCCTCCGCACTTACCCCTCACTGGGAGCTCCCCCCCTCCCCCCCGGACACCTCTGTCAGCCCATTGATAGTTTACGGCTTTGGGGAGCTGGGCCTGGTGAACCTTTCATTTGAATTGGGGATTTGATAACTTGATTTCAAAATGAGACATTCCATTCAATAAAATGGGCATTCCTTAGGAACTAGGGAGAAATTCAGATGATTCAAGAATCTGAAATTGTATTCTTTAAGTTTTTGCCTCACAGACTCTCAGAAATAGAGAATTTGGAAATTAGACTCCTGATAACAGCAAGACCCGTAAGCCCCTAAAATTCCTCACAAAATTATACAGGAGCAGGTGGATGTGCATGTTTCTGGGGGGTAGTTCCGTAGCTTTCAGACTATTCCAAAAAGGGTCTTTACCTATCCCCCCACCGCCTGCTCACAAAGTTAGTTATGATTTGAGTCCAAGCTCTGTATTTCACAGATGGAAGAATTTGAAAGCCAGATCTTTAAACAACTTGCCAAAACCCAAAACAATGCCCCCAAACTTGCCAAAACAACAGTTAATTGGGAGCAGAACCAGCCCCTCAGCCCCTATCAGGGAGAGGCCACACTTCCAGGCACAGCACAAGGCTCCAGCTTCTGCTCAACCAGCTCTCTGCATCCAAATTTAATTTAGAGAGGAAGAAAAGAGGTCATGGGAAGGGTCTTTGTTTCCTGTAGGTTTCAAATCCCTAATGGAGGTTGGAAACTGGTAGAGGATCCTCCTTGGAAACTTTTGAAAAATAACTTGTTTGAAAATATTTCAATGCCAAGAAAAACGTGACCCCTGGTCCATGTCCCCTACTGTTCGCCTTTCCCTTCAGCCCTCTTTCCTCCCATGTCAGGTAACCTGGGTTTCCATCGTATTCTTCCAGCTTCCTCATGTCTCCACCGAGCTTCCCGTTGGGACTCAACAAAAGACATTATTCTGGAAGAACTGTTTTTTTCATCTCTTTTCATAACTCTGTTTCCTTTCCGGAAGACCATGTGTTTTCCTTAATCCATTTCAGCTCCCCATTCTGCTGCCTCCCTTTTACCCCCCCCACCTCGATTTCAGGCTGGAATATCACTCAACTTCTCAACCAGCATAGCAATGTCTTATTTCAACCTTTCAAACAAGCAGAAGTTGAGGAAGCTCCTCTTCTGACCCTCCAGGCGTAAGGGTTTCCTTCTCCATTCTGGGAAGTGCGAGGATGTTTGTCAATTTTCCTGCTTCTCAGTTCCCTCTTCTTTTTTATTTATTTATTTATTTATTTATTTATTTATTTATTTATTTATTATTTTTTATTATAGATAAAAATATGCACCATAGATGTGGCCCAACCCATCACCCTCCCTCCACCCAAACCTCCCCCCTCCCTTCCCCTTCCTTGGTCCTTTCCTCATAGTCTTGAGGTATAGTTGGGTTATAGCCTTCA
>CAUYPK010083720.1:0-17171 GCA_963574355.1 Loris lydekkerianus | reverse complement strand
AGATGACCATCCCTTCACCTTGAGTCGATATTTGTCTTTTAATGTAAGATGTGATTCTTGGATGCAGCAGATATCTGGCTTGAGTTTTTGTATCCAGTCAGCCAACCGGTGCCTATTTAGAGGACAATTTAAACCATTCACATTAATTGAGAATATTGATAAGCCTTTCGAGAGTCCAGTGGACACTTTTAATCCTTTTGCGGCTGTGGAAGTTGGAATTTGATCAGAAATTTTTTGTGTGGGTTTATTTTTGTGGTGGAGGATTATGTTGGTCTTTATGGAGGATAGTTCTAAGGATGTCCTGGGGAGCTGGTTTAGTTGTGGCAAATTTCTTCAACATGTGTATGTTGTCAAAGTATTTAATTTCTTTGTCATAAATGAACCTCAGTTTAGCTGGGTAAAGGATCCTGGGTTGAAAGTTATTTTGTTTTAGGAGATTAAAAGTTGATGACCATCCTCTTCTAGCTTGAAAGGTTTCAGCAGAGAAATCTGCAGTTATTCTAATATTTTTCTCCTTGTAGGTAATGGTTTTCTTTCATCTGGCAGCTCTCAGCTCCTTCACATTAACTTTAATGAAATTGATTATGATGTGTCTGGGGAATGTCTTACTTGGGTTGAGTAATGCTGGTATTCTGATCTGCTTGCTATCTGAATTTTGGAATCTCTTGACATATCTGGAAAATTCTCCTTCATAATCCCATGGAGAAGAGACTCTGTGTCTTGTGAAGCCACTTTGTCACTTTTGGGGATCCCTATAAGATGAATATTGGTTTTCTTTGAATTATCCCAGAGCTCTCTGAGAGAGTGTTCTGTTTTTGCTCTCCATTTCTCTGCTTCATTGAGGGTTTGGGAGCGTTTCAAAGCTTTGTGTTCAATGTCAGAAATCCTTTCTTCTGCTTGCTCCATTCTGTTACTGAGGGATTCTACTGTGTTTCTCAGATCTTTGAGGGATGCAACTTCTTGTCTCAGTGTATCAAAATCTTTGGTCATTTTCTCTTTGAATCCGTTGAATTTTTGAGATAACTTTTGGAATTCTAATTTGATCTTGTTTGCTATGCAGATCCTGAATTCAATTTCTGACATCTCAGCTATTTGTGTTGTTTCTGTCCCATTGATCTTTGGGGGAGTTGATCTGCTCTGATTATTCATATTGCCAGAGTTTTTCTGTTGATTTCATCTCATGATTGTTTTTCACCATTGCCTCTGGCCGTCCTCAGAATTGGGGAGGTTTCTCTCCAAGATTAGACCCCAGCGGGTTCACTCTGTTTGTTGCTGGATCTTTATAGGGAGTGACCCTGTGTAGTTTCTCTGCGGCTGCTCTAGCTAGGGAGTTCAGATTGTTGAAGCAACTCCGGTGTGTGACACACCCAGATCCAGCAACCAGGCTGGGGGTGGTTCGCACAGTTCTGGGAGTGCCTGGTGCCCAGTGACTTTGGCGCAGAGAGTCAAGGCTCCAGCAGTTTCTGTCCGGGAGAAGGGCTCTGCACAGAGGTAGGGAGGGCTCCAGAGGGCACGCAGCTACCAGAGTTGTTGGCCATATGAACGAGCTAGTGTGGAGCCTGGGAGGACACAGGAGGGAGGACGCAGTGTTGTATGGCTCCCACTGTTCCTAGTCAGGGAATGCGGAGGCCCGGTGGGTGCGGGTCACTGGTCGGGGGTAACTGTACTGCTCTTATGGAAGTCTGGAAAGCACCATGCCCATGAGTTTGATGTTTCTATGAGCTGTGACATCATGGCACTCTACCCAGGGCAACAGCCCAAGGCTCCAGTGTGCCAAAACCGTCTCACTCTGCCCCTAACGATTAAGGCTGTAAGGCAACTCAGTCCCCACCTTTAGGCTGCTCAGTCACTAGGTTACTTTGTCCCGCCCAATCCTTGCTCTGGGACCCTGAGGGTGGAGCTTACCAGGGCAGTTCTTTGGCTCAGTGGCTCAGTCTGGGGCCCCAGCCAATGCCCAAAGTTCTCCACACTCCTGCTCAAGCTCTCCCCAAGGCAGTTCAACTGAGTGCCAAGTCCAAGAACACCAAAACAGTTCACAGGTAAGGCCCTTCCTGTTTGTAGTCTCACTGCTGTTTGTACTCACAGTTGCTGGGGTGATTAGGTCAATTGAACACACGCAATCACTTGCCAGTTCTCCACTGTTTTTGTCCTCCTCTTGGGGTCCAGAAGTCTCTTGCTGGCTCCCTGTATCCTCAAAGGTATGATCATAGGCAGATCCCACCGACCAGAGATGCCTGGAGTCCTGTCTCCCCAGACTCGCCATGCCCAGTTGCAGGGAAGCTGTTACTCAGCCCTGGCTTGAGTTTTTTATCCAGTCAATAAACCTGTGCCTCTTTAGAGGACAATTTAAATATTCACATTAATTAAGAATATTGATAAGTTCAAGTGTTCGGTGGACATGTTTAATTCTTTTGTGAATGTGGAAGTTGGAATTTGATCAAAATTTTCTTGGTGGGTTTACTTTTCTGGTGGAGGATTACACTGGTCTTTATGGAGGATAGGTCTGAGAATATCCTGGAGAGCTGGTTTAGTTATGGCAAATTTCTTCAACATGTGAATGTCATTACAGTATTTAATTTTTCCATCATAAATGAAACTCAGTTTAGCTGGGTGCAGGATCCTGGTTTGAAAGTTATTTTGTTTTAGGAGATTAAAAGTCAATGACCATCCTCTTCTAGCTTGGATGGTTTCAACGGAGAGATCTGTAGTTATTCTAATATTCTTCCCCTTGTAGGTAATTTTTTTTTTTCTTTTTTTTTTTCCTTCTGGCTGCTTTCAGAATTTTCTGCTTTATATTAACTTTAGTGAAATTGATTATGATGTGCCTGGGGGATGTCTTATTTGTGTTGAATTGTGCTGGCGTTCTGAAACTGACAGCTATCTGAAATTCAGAATCTTTTGGCATATCTGGAAAGTTCTCATTCATAATCTCATGGTGAAGTGACTCTGTGCCTTGTGAAGCCACTTCATCACTTTCTGGGATCCCTATAAGACCAATATTGGTTTCCTTCGAATTATCCCAGAGCTCTCTGAGAGAGTGATCTGTTTTTGCCCTCCATTTCTCTTCCTCTGTGAGAGTTTAGGAGCATTTGAAAGCTTTGCCTTTGATTTCAGACATTCTTTCTTCTGCTTGCTCCATTCTGTTACTGAGGGATTCTACTGTGTTTTTCAGATCTTTGAGGGATGCAACTTCTTGTCTCAATATGTCAAAATCTTAGGTCATTTGCTCTTTGAATCCATTGAATTCTTGAGATAACTTTTGGAATTCTAATTCAATCTTATTTGCTATGCAGATCCTGAATTTGATTTCTGACATCTCAGCTATTTGTTTGTGCTGTCTGCCCCATTGTTCCTTGGGGGAGTTGATCTACTCTGATTATTCATATTGTCAGAGTTTTTCCTTTGATTTCATCTCATGATGTTTTTCACCATTTCTCTGGCAATCCTTAGATTTGGGGTGGTGTCTCTCTGAGATTAGACCAGGGGGATCACTCTATTATTGCTGGATCTTTGTAGGGAGTGACCCTGGGTAGCTTTTCTGGGGCTACCCCAACCAGGGAGTTCTGGTTGTGGGAGCAGCACTGGAGTGTGACACTCCCTATCCATCAACAGGGCGGGGGGTGTTGCACACAGTTCTGGGAGTGCCTGGTGCCCAGTGACTTTGGCACAGAGGGCACAAGGCTCCAGCAGTTTCTGGCCAGGAGAAGAGCTCCATGCAGAGGTAGGGAGGGCTCTGAAGGGCACGCGGCTACCAGAGTCCCTGGACAGATGATTGGGCCAGTGTGGAGGCAGGGAGGGTACAGGAGGGAGGATACAGGGTTATGCAGCTCCCAGAGGTCCTGGTCAGGGCATGGTGGGGCCTGGCAGGGGGGGTAGCGGATCCTGGAGCAGCTCTTATCCAGGTCAGGGTGGGTGTAGCTCTTATGGATATCTGAGAGGGTTCCGATTGCAGGACCCAGTGCAGCTCTTCTGGAGGTCCTGGAGGGTGCTGATTGTGGATCCCAACACAGCTCTTCTGGAGTTCCCGGAGGGTCCCAGGGCAGCTCTTCCAGAGGTCCAGGAGGGTGCTGATGGTGGGTCCCAGCTCAGCTCTTCTGGAGGTCATTGTGGTTTGATTTGCATTTCTCTAATGATTAGGGACATTGAACATTTTCTCGTGTTTATTTTTCGTTAGTATGTCTTCTTTGGGAAATCTTCTGTTCATCCCTTTTACCCTTGTTTTTCATTGGTTGTTTAATGTTTTCTTGTTGATCTGTTTGAGTTTTTATGGATTTTGGTTTTCAACCCTTTATTGAATGCTCTGTCCTACAAACACTTTCCTCCTATTCTGTAACTTGTTTATTCACTCTGTTAATTGTTTCTTTGTCTGTATGGTAATTTTTAAAATTTAATCAAGTCTCATTTAATAATTTTTGTTGTTGCTGTGATTGCTTCTGAGCTCTTCTTCATAAATTCTTTGCTTATGCTGATAAGTATATGAATTTTTCCAAAATTTTCTTCTTTAATGCTTACAGTTTCACATCATAAGTATAAGTCTGCTATCCCTAGTGAATTAATTTCTATGAGTGGTAACAGGTTTGGATCATTTTTCAGTCTTCTACATACAGCTACCCAATTATTTAATAAACATGGTATATGTAAATCTTGCTCTTGACTTAAAGGAGAAAGACATGAAAAAAATAAACCATGATTATTAGTATTATAAATTGTTAGCTAAGATCAATTTATTACTTTGTTACTGTACTTACAAATAAAAAGTATAATAGCTAATAATAATAGTTGTAGTCATGGACAGTGAATGGTAAATTGTAAATTTTCCTCTTTTCTCCTTATTTAGCTGTTTTCTTTATTATCCTTTAAGAATTTTTCTATTCAAATCTCAGGATGCTATTTTCAATTACCCCACTGTTCTGCCATTTTTGATGGGCTAAATGAGATCGCTAACATTGTGGAGCACACACATCTCTTAGTGATAGTCCCTATATAGACAATCAAAGGTAGAAGTGAAGAAATGTTACATTTGACTCTGCCAAGAACTTGGCATAAAGAGCTATATTTGATTAATACCGAGCTTATTAATTTTGATCCTAGCTTAGCGATTGTTGCTTCTGCTCCCTCCTCAGGGTTAACATTACTTTGAAAAGGCACAAGAAAAGACACAGAAAAACTTAGTTAAAAAACACACAGAATGTTTTCTTTCTAATAGTCCACTTATCACTGAGTTACCCACAGTGAAGAGATGAAGATTTTGCATTTAGTGTCTATTTTCAGCCATAGGCATCCCTTAAAGTGCTCTGTAATGGAGGTAAGTATCAGCTGTGGTAATTCTAAAGCTGTTAGTGATTTCTGTGCACAGACACAGGTTTGCCTTTGGATATTACAGCCCATTTTGTTGATAGGTAGCATGTTGGCTTTGATCTCAAGCACATTCTTTACAGTTTTCTGGAAAGATGCTTGCTATCTTTTTTTCCCCCAATTCAACAGGAAGAGTCACAAGTTCAGTTTTTTTTTTTTTTAATTACTAATACTTATCAGTGCCTACAATTTTGCTGTCATATAACCATACAGTTACAATCACTTATGAAGATTGGAGGTTTCCCTAACTTTGTGGGGAATAAATATGCAGAAATGAATTTCTACTGTGCTATTGAGAAAGCTTCAGAGGAGACATGGTACTTGAATTTGAATGTGAAATAGATGTTTATGAGACGTGTCCATCAGATTTACCTGATTTAAAGAGGTGTATCAAGAAAAGACAAAGGACTCATAATTTAAAAGATGCGTAAATCATAACACATGTGAGACAACGGCTATTAATTCAGTTTGACTATATTTTAAATACGATTTAGAGAAAAAAATGAAAATAATTTAAGTTATGTTATGGAGAGTGCTTTGAATTTATTCAAAAAATATTTGAGAAAAACAAAATGATTTGAGGCAGAAAAGTACATTAAATCTGGTTTTCTCTAGTGAAAATTCTGGCAGCAATCTATGGTGAAGGGATTGAAAAGAAGAGACAAAGAAATTACTGAAAGCCAGCTCAGCACCCATAGCACAGTGGTTACCACGCCAGCCACATATACTGAGGCTGGTGGGTTCGAACCTGGCCTGGGCCAGCTAAGCAACAATGACAACTGCAATAAAAAAATAGCTGCATGTTGTGGTAGGCACCTGTAGTCCCAGATAGTTGCAGCCACTTGGGAGGTTGAGGTAAGAGAATCGCTTAAGCCCAAGTGTTTGAGGTTGCTGTGAGCTGTGACGCCAGAACACTCTACCCAGGGCAACATAGTGAGTCTCAAAAAAAATAAAATAAAATAAAAAATTACTGAAAGCTGTAAGACAATTATGTTGAGATTATTTTTGAGAAATAAAAAAAGTTCTGCTAAAGATGTTGAGAGATGCTGAAAGGCGAGAAAACCTCTGCAAAAAATGTTTTAGTCACAGAACATGAGTAACTGAGCAATTGCAATAATTTTAAAACTAGTATGTTTGGAAGATAAACTTTTTGCTTTAGTAAATGAATAAATGATAATACTCTTATAATAGGAAAAGTAAAACTAGAAATAGATTTGGGGAAAGAAATTGATACATAGTATGATTGGCCAGTTTGAACCTGAAATTACCTACAGGGCATAAATTGCAAAAAATGATTCTCTATTTACATTTAGCCTAAATTCATATGCCAGAAATAGAAGGATTTTCAAGGCCCTAGATAAAATTTTAGACATTACAAGTATAGACACTATTGTAAGGCAGACAAAAGCTCCCTTCAATCAGGAAAATGAGAAAAGAAAATGACCAAGGATAAAAGTGTGAGGATTAGACTGAAGAGGGGAGGGAGGGGGAGAGAGAGGAGAGAGCAGGAGAGAGATCTTAATTGGTGATCTCAGAAAGATAAGCACTGGAAGACAGTGACAGTGTCTCAGATGCAAAGAAAAACAGGGAAACTCAGAAAAGTTGACCATTTCTCTATGCCTTTAACTCTCTTGTGAGATAATTTTCAAGGTGTCAGTCAAAGATCCAAATTTTAGTCTCTATTTCCGTGTTTTTCAACCTTCTTAAATCTCACAGCACACTTGAACTTGCAGTTAAACTTCCATAGCATGCTTAAATTATGTTGATCAAAAGATGAAAAGAATAATAATAAAAAAAAGAATATGTTACTGTGCTTTGGCCTTCTTTGGAAAATAATCTAATTAATGAACTTTAAAAATCTTTGCAGCACACCTAAAATTCTCTTAAAGCACAAAATCACCGTTCTGGTTACATCTCCTTCAAATTTCCCACCTCCTAAATTTATATATCTGGGGAAATATGTTATCTTGTATCATCCATTACGTATGCAACTTAAATTATAGAAATCCTTTCACATTTGCAAATTGTACCCAGGGTATGACTTCAAGTTTTAAAAGCCACATTTAGTGGAGGCTTCAAAAAGTCAGACAATGACTTAATTTGCTTCTTATCAGTGACCCAAGGTACAGGAAAGCAAAGCAGATTCCTACAAATGCTCTACACTCCGACTTCCCACTCCCTTCACTGCCACCTGCTCGGTCTGTGCATGCCAATTGCCCACTCGTCACGGAGGAGGAGAATAGGATGTAATGTGCACTGCTGATAACTTCTAAGATTCATATGGAATGTGCTGCAGAATAAATTTGTATATATTTATGGCCCACTTTATAGAAAAATATAAAGTTAAAATAATTCAGATCGACTTTATCATGACGGACTTGTTTCTCACAAGACAGCCATTTTAAATGTGAAAAACCATAGAAACAATCTTTCAGAATAGGCTAAAAACCCATCAACGATGTTTTTTACATCCAGAACACATTTGTCCTAGAGAGCATCTCCACATTATTTCATCATTCAGTTTTATTTACTTGTAGTTTATTTTCTTGAGACATATATTGGCTTAATTTGAACAGATGGATTAATGTTTTAGATAAGGCATTTAGCCAGAAGCTATTTTGTATTTAGGCTCCTTTTAGTGCTATTCACCATATCCCAATATCAATCCATACACAGAATTGCTCATTCAAATCAATGACGCATTCTGAATAAAAATATATGGCAAGATGCAGAAATTATAAACATTGATAAAGGATTTATAAACTAAAATATGTCCCATTTTTGTTTAACCTGCATACTTGGGAAGACTACCTTTTTTGTAATAATAAACAAACAGACAGCTGGCTGATTAGAGACACATCACCACAGACATTTAGTATATTTTTAGATAATTTTTCTCGCTTTTTCAAATGGGAAATGGCAGTAAAATGTTTTATTCTTTGAATTAATACACGTAAGGGAACTCAGAGTTTAGCAAGGCACATGAAAAAAATGTGTAGCTTAACATACCTTAAAATAGTAGAGTTTCAAGTGAATACCCAAAATAAAACTTTGAAAATAACTTACAAACTACCACTAAATGATATACATGGTTGTATAATAGGGCTAATTTGTAAATTTATCAGATGATGCTAAATCATAGACACATTTCTGAGAGCTGGCAAGTGCAGGTTTGTAGTAATCTGAAATCTGCCCCCACCATAATTGTAAGAGTGAATTAAAATTTTTTTGAAGTTTCCTCTCTCTCTCTTCCCAATCTTTTCTTCAATTAGATTGAAATCTTATTTATCTAGGTCTTCCTTTTTGACATTAAGGCTGAAACAATTCCAAACAAAATGCACAGAATAAAATTATTCTATTTTTGTTCCAAAAGATATATATATATATATATATAGCATGTACATTATAATAAGCAATGAAGATAGGGCACTGCATAAGACTTCATGATACTTTCTTACAACATTCATGACAGTTCCTCAAGGACTCAATTGTTTAAAAAAAACTCATATGTGGTTTATATATAGAGAGAATGGTAAATAATACATTGAACGAATATTAAACATTTATTGCTTTCCAAATATGACTTTATGTGGTCTTTTCTTGTTGCCAAGGGGGAATATTAGTGCATATCCCCCATAAGACAAATTTGCCGGCAAATTAATGTGATCAAATAACTGCATTTAAAGAAGATAATTTATATTATAAAACGTTGGAGAGACAGCATACATGTAAATCTTTGGTGAATATTCTTTTTGTCAGTAACATTTTTCATGGAATTGAATACTGAGCTATTTGAAGTTGTGCTCTAAGTGAGGTTCTCTTATAATTTATACCATCACTTATGATAAACTTGCTTTTAAGACAAAAGAAGATTAAGTGGTAAGAAATCAGTATATATGTTGAAAAATGAAAAGTCTAATTTAGATCCTCAACTTTTTTGAAAACTCTCAGGAAGTTCATGAGAACAGGAGAACACAATCCTCAGGTATCCTTTGGAAGCAGTTCTGAACCTACTACAACAAATTAAGGCATTTTCTATGCTGTCTTTATAATGTTATATTAAAAATCAAAATAACTTAGGCCCAGTTAATTTTCCAAGCAATTATCTGTGAGAGTGATAGAAAAACATTGTAATGCTACCTTCCAGGGCCTAATAAGCAAAACAGTTTCTTCCTCAAGCCTATGAGTTAAACAAAAATCTTATATGAAAGAAACAAAACAATCATCAAGGGAAAAAACAATTCAAAGAAATTTGATATTATGCAGTAAGAAATTACTTTTCTAAAAAATATTTTATTGTTTACCTAAAAGGAATATGAGCAGATATTGCATCAATAAAAATAGAATGCTGTAAAAAATGGAATTTGATGATAATAAAAAAGAGCTCTTTAAAAATAGAAATACAATCAGAAATTGGAAAACATCAATGAAACTGATGAACAAAAATGTTGAGAAACTATCTTGTAATATACAATGTCAAAGATAGATAAATGTATAATCACAATGAAAATGTAATTTTAGGATTAGTTTCAAGGAAGACTATCTTAATAATAACATTTTATAGGGAGTGGAAGGAAAAAAAAATGGAAAGAGATAAAAGTTGATGAATTTGGAGAAGGCGGTACCTTTGACTCAGTGGGTGGAACTCAGGCCACATATACTGATGGTGGCAGGTTTGAACCAGGCCCCAGCCAAATTGCAACACAAAATAGCTGGGTGTTGTGGCAGGCACCTTTAGTCCCAGATACTTGGGAGGCTGAGGCAAGAGAATCACTTGAGCTCAACGGTTGGAGGTTGCTGTGAGCTGTGACACCACAGCACTCTACTGAGTGTGATAAGTAAGACTCTGTCTCAAAAAGAAAAAAGAATTTGGAGCTGAATTCATGTTAAATGCACAGAAGATGAAAACAGCAAACAGAGTATTACTTTTAAAGAAAACAAGAGTACAAGAAAAAAATTATAATTTTGATTTACAACATGTAAATTATATTAAATTGTCATAAGCTCTAAAACGTAATCTAATCAACACTAATAAAGAACTACATTTTGAGGATACTAAAGCTAGAAAATTATGCACCTGTGGTAGAGTGGTGTAGGCAAAGCAAATGAAAACACCTTTTATTTTCCACAGAGAAAGGTTATCTGGAAGATTAAAGTAATATTAACATGATTATAAGCATTTTATTTAGCATTATGTCCCAAAATATGTAGCTAAAAGAGTTCAAAAGCCCTATCTTCCAGATAGAAACAAGTTCTATAGATATATTTGACTCTAAATTATACATAGAAATTTCAGATAATGATGTAATTATATGTTAAAATGGTATATACCCCTAGCCAGAAGTGAATAATGGAATAGTATTACTAAAGATTGGCATATTTATAGAGTAGAGGACAGTACTATAGACTGTCATATAGATGATAGGTAATTTGTGTTTAAAAAAATCAAAGTGCAAGTATTTGCTTGATAACAGTAGCTGAACAAAGCTGACAAATGCGGATTTTGAAGCTCAGCGGGGAGAAAAATCTACAGTCTACCCAGCAAAACTGAAGAATACTGCCCATAGGGAAATTTGAAATTTTATTAACCATAGAAACAAAAAAGATACAACTGCATGCTTTTACTGGAGAATGATTTCCGAAATACTACAACATATAGTGTGACTGAGACAGTAGTTCAAAATTTTTCAGATTGGATTTATACTAAATATACTCTGTACGTTGGAGATAATCATCTTAAGGGCCATTGTCGATGCAGTCAGAATCATAAGCTCTTCTTCTTGTCAATTTCACTGCATTCTAAAGACACTTTACAATCATTACTGCAATATATTGTGAACAATCTTTCAGTCTTTCAGCAACTTAGCGTTATCAACAAAGATGTGAAATGCTCCATAAAGGTAAACCAGATAAAGTGGATCAATATGGACTCTGGCAATATAAACCCCCTGGTATTTGAGAAATGCCATGATGATGCAGGCTCAGTGGCTGAGACTGTGTTGCTATAAGACTCTCCATAAAAGCTGCAAAAAAAGACAAGCAATCTGATAAAATATCTCAGTAGATATTTCAGAACTGAGTAGAAACACTGCTGTCTTAGAGTCTCCCATGATGACCCTTTAACATTCATATATAGAATACAGGACGTCTCAGCCTGTTCTTTCCAATGTTCCCAGCTACTGAGATTCTACCTCTTCAGCTGTCCAGAAACATTGGACTATATAGCATCTCCCCGTTACTCTCATCATTTATACCTTGCTTAACGCTACATCCCACCATCTTCCTCCACCATCTTCATGCCGTCTTTCATCAAAAACTTCCACTCTTAAGTTTTTCATATCCAGCTTTACAAAAGCTAAGGAAACTGAAAATAAGCAACTCTTTTAAGATTGGACAGAGACGTGGGACGCAAAACAAACTGCTGCCCACCCCCAACCAGAGAGACAGCCAGATACAGAGGATGAGAACTTACTGGAGCAGAAACCCATAAGAAAAAACTTCTAGGAAAACCAATGCTGGAGAAGGGAAACTTAAATTGTAAATGATTAATGAATTATAATTCTGAGAGTTAAAAACTCCAGGGCAACACAGTCATAGAGGAGGAGAAACCACACTCTTTTTGAGTTTTACTTCCTGGAGCTCCACTAGGTCTTTCCAGTAAGTATCAAAGGAAAATCCCCTCTTACTCTCTGAAAACAGAAAGGAAAAAGAATCACTTTGAAATGCATAGCAGTATTCTATTCTTCTTAACAAATCCTGTAGGAGAAACTATTTTACCAGAGCCCAACCTACTGGGTTTGATCAGAGTCTGACCTACCTGGGGCAAGGGAACTACCCAACATTAGCTGGTTTTAGCGTTCCATGTGGGGAAAGAAAATGCTCCCATTGTTCTGCCTTTAGTCATACTTCATGACCCAAAGGAAGAACATACTCATCAGCACTAATGCAGTTCACAGTCCATGGCACAGCTCCCCAAAAGATGGAGACCACTCCTAGGACGGTAGAGTGCTTTACCTCCCTCCACATCTTACATCACAAAGGACTCTTTGTTGCAATTTATTTAATCCCCTCAAAATCATATCTGCCTGATAACTGATCATTACAAAGCGTATTAAAATGCAAGAAACACAGTGAAGGGTGGAGCCTGTGGCTCAGTGAGTAGGGTGCCGGCCCCATATACTGAGGGTGGCAGGTTCAAACCCGGCCCCAGCCAAACTGCAACAGCAAACAAAACAAAACAAAACAAAAAAACAATAGCCAGGCGTTGTGGCAGGTGCCTGTAGTCCTAGCTACTCGGGAGGCTGAGGCAAGAGAATAGTCTAAGCGTAAGAGCTAGAGGTTGCTGTGAGCTGTGATATCATGGCACTCTACCTAGGGCGATAAAGTGAGATTCTCTCTCTAAAAAAGAAAAAAAAGAAAAAAGAAAAGAAAAGAAACACAGTAAAGAGATTTCAGCATGCATCAGAATACAGTTAGATATGACAGGGATAATGGAATAATCACACCAATATTGTTATTTTTTTAAATCGACAATATGTTAACAGATTGAATGAAAAATAATAATCAAAGTGTAAGTACAACCAGAAAAATGTAGCCTGAGGGATTAATATTCTAGAAAAGAACCAAAAACCACATACTTGGGATCAAAAAAATTGTAATAGAAATGAAGAAGGACTTCATGAACTCATTAGTATTCTGGACACAGCAGAAGGAAAAATCCCAGTGCTTGAGGAGCTAACAGTAGAAACTTTCAAAACTGAAACCCACAGAGAAAAAGATTGAAAACAACTGTGTGACAAATACAAAGGAGTAACACACACATAATAAGACTACCAGAAGAAGAAGAAAAGAGGCAAGAGAACAAATAAAATAACGTATTTGAAGCAATAATAATTGAGAATTTCACCCAACATTAATGTCAGACACCACAACATAGATCCAGGGAAGCTAGAAAATACAGCAAAATACAAAACAAAAACAAAGCAAAAATAAATTAAAAACAACAACAGCAAAATACCCTCCTCAGACAGTCAAAAATGACAAAATACCTTGAAAGAAGCCAAGGAGAAAAATACCTTGCCTACAGCGGAGCAAAGACAACAATTAGATACACCTCATAAACCATAGAGAGAAGAAAAGAATAGAGGAATATATAGAGATTTCTGTGTGACGTGAAACCATCCTTCAGAGGAAATGAAGGAAAAATAAACACTTTTACAAACAAATAAACATTGGGGGAATCTTTTAATGCTAGACTAGCCTTACAAAAAAGTATTGATAGAACTTCTACAGAGAAATTGTAATTGTATAGTACAGAAACTTAGGTCTTTATAAAAAAGTGAATTGAAGCAAGAATAAGGAAAGGTTTTTGTTTAAAAAAAGAAAACTTTTATTTTTCTTATTAATTACCTAGCAGAATTAGTCCAAAATACTAGTAGTGACAATGCATTTCATCATGTGTGCATTTCACATATGTATTTATATACATGCTTATATGTAAAAGAAACTATGGATAGCAATAATATTAAGAGATAAGAGGGAAGAATTAGAAATATTTTCCTAGTTTAAGGTACTGTCACTACTTGTGAAGTGGTATAGTGGTATTTGAAAGTGGATCTAGATTAGGTGTAAAATGTATAACTGATTAGCCAAGAATAATGGAATCATATAAAATGTTAAAATCACAAAAGCCAGAACTATTGTGGAAAACAAAAATAGAAACAAAGAAAAAGGGCAACAAATTTAGTAAATATTAATCCAAGTATATAATAATTATTTTATAGGTCAATGATCTAAATATGCCAATGACATGACAGAGATTTTCAGAGTAAATCAGAAAATAAGACCCAAATATATTTTGTCTATAGAAAACTAATTTTAACTATAAAGACATATATAGATTAAAGGAAATGGGATAAAGGTATATCATGCTAAAACTACAAAAGAACATAGATGTAGCTGTATTAATTTAGGACAGATGCAGACCTCAGAACAGGAAAGGATATCAGTGATAAAGAGGTTATTACGTAATGATAAAGGAGACCAATCCTTAAGTGTGTGCATCCTGCAAAGGAGCATAAAAATACATGAGACAAATACTGAAAGAACTGTAAGGAGAAATATTTAAGTTTAGAATTATGGTTGAAAACTTTAACACAGATGAAACTGTCTCAAAAAAATTTAAAAATTCAAAAATTAAATTTCAAAAAAAAAAAAAAAATCCCACTGCTTTATCAGAACAAAACAAATTCAGCCGGCAGAAAATTAGTAAGTACAGTACTATCAATCAACTAGATATAATTGAAGTCTATAGACTATCCAAAATTACATATTATTCTCTAGATCTCATGGTACATTCAGTAAGACAGAGCACATCTGGGCCACAAATAACTCCTTAATGAATTTGAAAGAATAGGATTTATACAATGTCTATTCCTGGACAGAAGAGAATGAAATTAGAAATCGATAACAGAAAGATAGCTGTTATAAAATCCTCACATACTACAAATTAAATAACATATTTCTAAAATATGTAGGTCCAAAAAACTATCAAGATAAATATAACAATCTAAATTAAAATGGAAATACAACCTATAAAAATTTGTGAGATGTAGTGAAAAGAGTGTTATAGGGAAATTTATAGCATCTGATGCATATATTTGAAAGTATGAAAGACCTAAAATCAAAAATCTAAAGCTTCAACTTCAAAAATTAGAAGAAATGAGCAAATTAAATTTAAAGTACAGAAGAGAAAAATAAAAACTGAAGGAAAAATCAATAACGTAAAACAAAATCAATAGAAAAAAAAATCGTTGAAACAAAAATGGTTTATTTGAAAAGATCAGTAAAATAGGTAAGGAACTGGCAAAGCTAAGAAAAAAAGAGAGAGGGCACAAATTACTAATATCAGAAATAAGAGAAGATGTCAGTATATTTGCATGGAAATTAAAAGCATAATAAATGTCTAATAGGTAAAACTTTACACTTACAAATTTGATAACCTAAGTGAAATGGACTTATTCTTTAAAAGACACAAATTGTGTCAAGACATTTATACTCTACACTTAATAACTTAATAGATTTGACATGTACCCTGTAAATGTAAATGTCTTAACACAATAATTAAGAAAGTGAGGTGAAGGCTATGTTAACCAGTTTGATGTAAGCATTCCAAATTGTATATATAACTAGCTCATTATGCCCTATAAATGCATTAATGTATGCAGCTATGATTTAATAAAAAAAATTAAAAAGACAGAAGTTGAAACAAATAATACAGGAAAAGAATTGACAGTTTGGATAGGCTTGTATGTATTTTAAAAAATGAATCAATAATTAATAATCTTTCTAAACAGGAAATACTAGGCTCAGATGTGTTCACTGATGCATTTTACCAAATATTGAAGAAAAATTATATCAATTCTCTACAATTTCTTCTAGAAGACACGAGTAGAGGGAATATTTCCTAACTCATTCTATGAGAACAGAATTAACCTAATGCCACTAAACAGACAAAGATTTTAGAAAAAAGTAAAACTGAAGACTAATATTTCTCATAAACTTATGTCATATTCATCCCTTAAATAAATCAGGGCTAACATTTCAAATTTGTTGAAATCATAGCTTTTAATTTGTTTAAACTTTGTTATTTCTTGAATTTTTATAACCTATTTCTGGAATGTTTTTGAGGATAACACATAATGCATAAACACAATTGTTTTTATCAACAATTCAAAAAATTTTCATAAGTAACCATTTTATATTATAAGAATATAGAAGCTCCAGGATTTCCAAAAATTTTAAAATTTTGTCTTTAACTCTGGGCTGTTGCTTTTCATGATAATATAGATAATACAATTTCTTAGAGTTGAAATACAAACAAGCATTCTCCACTTCAAAGCTGAATATTGGCATTATCATTTGGAAGCCAAGTAGACTTGGGTGGTGCCAGCCAAATGATTTCATGGTTGGTTAATTACATGATACTTAGCATTTCTGAATCTGGCGATCTTGGTCTGTAGCTATTACCACACTAATAAAGAACACAATTTATTTCTTGATGCACAGCAATTCTTCAATTACTTATATGACAAAACCACAATAAAACACACCCTACATTATAAGAACAAGCTTTATATTATACTCTCTATGATTCTCTAACATGCATGTTAGATTCTTTCAAATATCTGATTTAAGATTTTAAATTTAAAATGAGTGGAATATATTGTCTATTTTTACTCTCAGATGAGACTCAACATTATACCAATAATTCTCAGATGAATAAGACTTTTGTTTAGTTAATTAATATGCTAAAACCAAGAAGAATTTATATAAAATATTAACATCTACATTTCATTATTATAGCTAAGGGCATACCAAATATTACATTAGTCAATCACTGCGCACACACACTACATGATCGCCAGACTGAATATTTATGCCATTATTCAGACTAATAATAATAGTAATATTTTGTTTGTAAATATTTTTTTTGACCTATGAATAAAGATTTTGATTTTTATAGCTCATTTATATAAATATTTACTCATAGAATAATGTATATTGTTGATAGAAGTATGTACATATTGAAGAAAATCATGTGAATACATCTTAGTTAAAGTTGGTGGTATTTTTATTTATATTAAGCATTACTGTATTTAAAAATGTGAAATAGTTAGACCCACACCTTTCACCATTAACTAAGATAGACTCTCACTGGATAAAAGATTTAAACCTAAGACATGAAACTATAAAAATACTTGAAGAAAGTGCAGGGAAAACTCTTGAAGAAATCGGCCTGGGTAAATATTTTATGA
>CAUYPK010083719.1:0-25232 GCA_963574355.1 Loris lydekkerianus | reverse complement strand
AAGAAAATGCCATGAAGGCTATGTTAACCAGTTCGGTGAAAATATTTCAGACTGTATATCGAACCAGCACATTGTACCTCATGATTGAATTATTGTACACAGCTATGATTTAATTAAAAAAAAAAAGATGAATATTTAATTTGCTTAAGGTCAGCTAATACAGCATAGTTGACCTCCTCCCTACATTGACCACCTCCTTAAGTTGATCTAATTTTCACAGACCAAACATGCACCATATATCCTCAGTGGAGGACTGACCACCTGTGTAAGTTGTATCTTGACCATTTGGACTGTGATACACAAAATTAATTTAACCTCTATGTCTTCACCAGTTGAGTCCATGCTAAACGAAGGGGTAGAGGGTATGGGGTTTCCCTTTAGTTATATTATTTTTTCTTTAGCATAAGTTTTTTTTTCATGTTTTATTATTACCATGTGTTGGATTTGGCCTAATGTCCTATTGTTTATCATATGTTATGGAAGATATTTTCAACAGGAAGGACTGGTCTCAATCTCAATTGTACATCCTACAATTACTGAAACATTTTACAATTCATTGAGACATATGGCCCAAAGGAAAAACCTCATTGAAGGGAAAGGTTTGGATCTTCTACGTTTTCTGGAAAGCAACAGCCAAAGAAAGACAGCAGAACATTTTGGACAATAGTTAGCAACATCCAAAAGCATAAACATGAGTACTTGGAGAGATATCGTGAGGAAAGTAGAGACCAGCAACAGAAAAGGAGGAAAGCTTTGGCTGAGCATGGTGGCTCATGCCTATAATCCTGGCACTTTGGGATGCAGAATCAGGTGGATTGACTGAGCTCAGGATTTGTAGACCAGCATGACCAAAATTGAGACCCTGTCTCCACTAAAAATAGAAAAACTAGCTGGGTATTGTGGCATGCACCTGTAGTCCACCTACTTGGGGGGCTGAGGCAAGGGATCACTTGAACCTAGGAATTTGAGGTTGCTATGAGCTATGATGTCACAGCACTCTACTCAGGGCAATAGAGTGAGACTCTCAAAAAAAAAAAAAAGAAAGAAGGAAAGCTTTTCTTAATGAACTCAGTGAAGCTACCTAAACTGGTTAAAACAAATGAGGGCAGTTAATGCTGGAATCTCTGGGCCAAGAAGTTGCTAAAAAATTCACACAGGATTTCAGGGTGGCAGATTTCTAAGCATCAAGTGGTTGGCTCAAAACATCTAAACTGTGAAACAAAATCTCCCAGAAAGTCTTATGTGGTGAATCCAGTGAAATTCCAGTAGAAGTTGTGGAACAGTTCATCAAAGAATTCTTGGACTTCACCAGAGGCTTCAAAGATGATGGAGAATATTCTTAACAATGACAAATGTGGACTCTTTTTTCAAAGGGATGCCTGACAGGAACCTTGCCATGAGAGGTGACAAGTATAAGAGCAGAAAACTTTCCAAAGAACATTTCACAGTTCTGCTTTGTGCTAGCTCAGCTGGAGAGAAACTAAAGTCCTTGGTTATTGGTAACTTGGCAAAGCTACTCATGTTCAATAACCTGAAGCCTGAAGACCTCCCCATCACTTGGAAATCAAACAAATGCTCATGGATGACTGTTGCCGTATTTCAGGAGTGGGTAAGGGATCTCAACTAAGAAATGCAGAAGAAGAAAAGAGTCTCCTCTCCTGGCAGTAGACAACTGTCCTGACCTCTCACGAGTCACAAACATGACACATTTCTGCCTCCAAAAACAACCTCAAAAATCCAACCTCTTGTCCAAAGCATCATCAAAACATGTAAAATGGACTACTGAGCCCAGCTCCTGCATTGAGTCATTACAAAAACACAAACCTGTGGTCCACCTGTGGAAGCAACTTCATCTGTTGCAGCAGTTAATGCTTTAGGTGCTGTCCTCTGGAGCCCTTCTGCTTGGAATAAAGTTCAGGCAGAAATGATAGAAAAGTGTTTTAAGAAAATTGGATTTGTTACAACTCAAGAGCATGATGTTTTGGCCGCATCAAATAGTCATCTCTGTGGCAGAATTTGAAGGAGTAGATTTTGGAGGTTTTGTTGCAGTAGATGATGAGGTGGCAATGTGTAATGAACCTGACCTAGAAGTAATTCTCCAAGTGATACTGACTGAAGTACAGACCAGTGTAAAAATGCATGAAGTAGCTGATGAAGTAGAAGAAGCAAGTGAGGATGACACAGAACCTAATAGAAGAGGATGTCAGGCATCTGATAATGCAGTTGAAGTCATTTGCTGTGGAAAAATGCTCAGGTATGGTGAGTGGTGTAGTCAGAGTTGAGAGTGCTTTCTCCACTTACATTTGTAATAAGAATAAAAAACAGACCAAGATTGATTCTTTTTCCAGAAAGAATGATTAAACCGTGAGAAAACAATGAATATATTGATTTTGTGTGATTATATATGATTGTACTGTTTTGATTCTGTATGATTTCATAAGATATTATATAACAAAAGCTGTACAAGAAAGCAAAGGACATGCACATTGTTGGTATAGTAGTCCTATGTCCTCATGTTGACCACCTCCGTATGTTGACCACTTTGTTGTAGTTCCTTGGGTGGTTAACTTACGGAGCTGCTACTACATGGAACGTCACAGCCCTCACTCTTTACTGCTATTCAGTCAACTGAATTAAAGCAAGGGTAATGTTTATACATTATAAAACGGATTTCTGGACATGCTTTGGTCTGTAGGTACCAAAACTTCTTGTGTGTGTGCATGTGTGTAATGAACTGAACACGTTTGTTCTATAGATTGCAGTCTTGCCTTCTGCGAAGCCATATTCAGATGGGAATATAACTCTCTTTCCTTCCCCTTTCTGGTATTCATTTTCATGCAAATGCTCCCTCTTGAAAGCTCACATGTATTTTGTGATAGATCACTTGTTTGAGAAGTATCTTTTAGTGTTGACTCTGTCAGAGAGTGTTACAGGTCACAGGGATAGAAAGGTGATTAGAACTCCTGCCTTCTCCTACTGGTGATTACAGTTTACTCTGAGATAGATGTGTAGGCAGATTGTTACTATATACTGTTCTAAATGTTAATAGAGCAGGATACATTGGTGCAGAGGGAACCAAGTGCCAAACTACAAGAGGGAGGGGAAACCAGGAGGTGATATTGAAGCAAAAGAATAGACACTGAAAGAGCATAGTTTATTCTAGGAATGACATTTGGTTCTACATGGTTAAATTGTAGATAACTAGTAAGTTGTATTAGAACATAGGACTAGAAAGGTAATTAGGTATCACATCCTGAGTGGTTTGTATGCTAAGAATAGCTTGGATGTTATTTTGTGGGTAGTAAAGAGCTGTTGGAGAATTTTTAGAAAGGGAATGAAATGATGGGATTGGGTTCAATGGGACATAGGTGGCCCTCTTAGAAGACTATTATGGCAGTCTGGGAAGAGATGGATGATAAGGGTCTGAATGGATCATGAATTTTGGAAAATAGGTGAAAAATATTTGAAAGATACTATAAGAAAGAAATATTTGTAATACCTTGTAGTTAAAAAAACCCTTTGAATATGTATTTTCTTATTTGATATTATCAATAACTCAGAAAAGAAGGTAGTTCAGATAGATTTATCTCTACATTACATGAAGAAACTGAGATCTTGAAAGATTCTGACTTAGCCAGGGTTACTTAGCTAGTGAGTGATAGTTTGAGCATGAATCAAAGCATAATCTTTGAGTTCAGGGGTCTTTTTTAATTTCCTTGCACCAACTTCAAGCAGTGCCTAAGTGCACATTAATGTCAGCAGCTTCAGCACAGTGGGGTGTGTGTTTTCATTTGGTCACTTAATATTTGTCGTCATCACTTATGTTAAGTGCTTAAGGGACATAGATAGGATTGTTTAAGTAATGTCAGTGCAGTGCTGTGCAGGTTCCTATCTTGACGGTGCTTTTCAATGAAGACGGGACATGTATCAGAATACTTTGGATATATGAGTATGGCTATGACATATTTATTCCTTTTTATTGAGGGTCTTTTGAAAATAGTAGCAGGATGGTATCAGACACTATGCTTACTGTACTCAGTGTTAAATAAAGATGAATATTTCAAGGATCCTTATTTAACATGCACTGTTAATTTCTTACTTATTAGGTGTTATGGATTATGCCTCTACAGTATCTTACCCCCTTTTACCCATAATCTCTAAAAGGGTCAGTGTCAGAAAGAATGGAACCGTATCTTTATTTTCTCATCACATCCTCTCTCGAATAGATAATACTTTCATTGCTCTCCTTCCAACTTGGCTTTGAGTCACTGCTGTGATTATAGTTGTTGAACAGTCTTTCAAGTTAAGTTATTAGCATTCTGGTCAAGTAAAATTGTTGTGAGGCTGCACTTCTTGCCCAGCATAGCGAAGTTTACTAAATCCATTTTTAGGGTCAGGCTGTCAGAGGCATATGACAGTTGTAATTCATATAATATCCCTAAATATTGATACTTTTATAGGAATTAAATCTAAAACTTTAGATTCATACTCTTAATGTTGGAAGCTGTCAAGATCAATAAAGCCATATTTGTATTGTTTAATATTTAAAACAATTACACTGCTTTCGTCTTTCTTTACTATTTTTGTCTTACCTGATTAAATTGTGTTAATTAATAAATTCAAAGGAAATTCTAATTAGTACTATACTTCTGTCGTAACTGGGAACCACAGTAAGAGTAGTTTGGATAACAAATGCTGACTAGCGGATTATCACTTCTTTGCCTGGCCCTATTCCAGTCTTGCTAACTGTGACTAAAGGTGTGAACCACTTACCGTGTAAGTGCTTCAGTTTCCCCATAAATTGGAAAAAAAAAAAAAAAAAAGCAAGTCTTACCTGTATACTACCTAATGCAAAGATTTTTGAAAGATAACAGGAGGTCATTAAAATGCTTTTCACCAGTTTATGCTATTTACTAGTTAAAATTTGTAATTAAAAACTCATTGGTTTTAAAATAGTAATTTACTATGTAAAAATATGTTGGCTTTTTTAGTATGTTTCATTGCCTAATCTTAGAATTTTTATTTTTAGAATAGAGTGTGTTTAAAGATCACTTATGCTGTTGAATTTGACAGGCATGGCAAGAGGCCAATCTCATGAGTCCACAGGGAGAATTTGCAGAGTGTGCAGGTTAGAAGAGGCTTGGAGCTGACTTTCCATGAAGCCCAGGCTATCTCTGTTCATTCCTGTTGAGTGGAGATTTGCTTAAAGTTGACTGTTTTCTTCCTTCTGTGCCATCTGATTCCACTCTGCACTTGTCTTTTATAGCTAGAGACTGTTGGATGGCAGCTTAACCTTCAAATGGCTCACTCTGCTCAAGCAAAACTGAAATCTCCTCAAGCTGTGTTACAACTAGGAGTGAGCAGCGAAGATTCAAAGGTAAGAGATGGTATCTTGCTGCCATGATGCATTTTGTCTGTTTGGCCTCCCACTTTATTGTTAGCAGAGTCTTTGGTCTCTGGATTTAATATTTGAGTTAAAATTTTAAAATGATTAATAAATTCAGAGGTTTTTATTTGGGATAGATTTTGATGACAGATTTAAATATCACTGTTATTCATTTGAAGAAATAGCTTATCTTGCAAGGTGCCTTTCTTACCAGACATTTCATAATTTTTCCTTTAAATTATGCAATGAAAAAAATTTTTGGAGACAATATAACATTATGATTTTGATGTTTTAGATACTTCTAGATATTCCTGGATATTTTGTGTTTTAAGCTGCATACATACGACAGAGGGAATATTGTTTGTTGTGCAACCAAATGCCTGCACTAATATGATGACGACCTGAACTGTGTTTGTGTGTGTGTATTGTGTGGGCATGTATTTAAATCCTAGATCTTGCAAAATAGAATTTTTGTTTAGTTTTATACTATATGATGACTTCTCCTCTAGCATTAATTTCAGAACAACTTGAACATGATTATCAAAGGTCAAAGATGTGGTATGGAATAGTTTTTCTTACTATGACATACAGAGAAATAATACATTTCAGACTTATTGAGAGCTGTTTATCATCTTTTGTGTTGTAATTGATTATATTTTTAATATAGAAAAGAGGGAGTTACTTATTTCCCCTCAATAGATAAAACTTTATCTCATTTTAACACAAAAGTAAAAATGAGATTTTATGGGATATCTGAGGAAGGAGAGATTACAATGGATGAATGTGATAAGAGAAAAATGGAAGAAATGTTAGTATTTGTAATGAGCATTGAGGAATGGAAATACTACTTTTTTATTAGCGTTTTCACTGTTATTTATTATGTCATTTACGTGTCTTCTGCAAGAAATTAGACCAGTGCCTAGTCCAGGTTACACAATGACAAAATTCTATAGAATTGACTTGTATTTTGTATATAATTTTTAGTTTATTATAGCATCTCAAAAGTATTTTATTTCATGCATTTTCACTAGAAAGTAATGTAAACTTACTGGTTGAGAGTCAAACTGATGTGTATATTATGTACAATATTTTGCTCAACTGCCATTCCAAAGAGATAAGTACGGTGTAGTAAGATACTGTCAGTGAATGTGTGGGAGTGTGTGAGACAGAGAAAGAGAGATCACATTCTCATAACTTTTATTATAGTATATTATCATTGTTCTATTTCAGTATTAGTTATTTTTGTTAATCTCTTACTGTGCCTACTATATAAATTAAACTTTGTTTTAGGTATGCATGTATAGGAAAAAACATAGTATGTATAGGGTTTGGTATTATCTGTGGTTTTAGGCATCCATTGGATGTTTTGAAATATATCCCTGGGTATAAATGTACTATTGTATGCTCTGAAGTTTAGTAGTGGTGTTACCTATTTAATCTTTAAGTCTCGGTTTTGTCATCTGTAAAATGGGAGTAGTAGTATCTATCTCACAGGATTTTTATGAAGATTAAATACCTAGAGTAGGAAAAGTGGTTGTCCAATGCTTAGTGTTATGGTTTAAATGTTTAATAAATGCTATCTGCTACTATCATCATTAATAAAACTTTTTTTGTGCTAGTATAAATAAATCCCTTTGTTTTAAGCCAGAGTTCTTAATTTATTTCCTGATGAAATGATTACCTTTTTACTTCCCATTCCTTGCATTCTCCCTCCCTTTTTTCTTGATTACATATTATGTATGCAGAGGGTGTCAAAAATATGTATAAATACTTTCAGAAAGAAAAATTGTATAAATCTGTAATACTCAAGTTGTGCTTGACTTCTGCAATTATGCCCATATAAGAGGGGCTCAATGTGACTTGTATTCATGTTTTGTTATTGTTATATACTGAATATTACAATCTTAATACAGTTTTTCCTCTCTTAATGTGTGTACATTTTTTGCACCCTCTGTATATTCATACATTTTATACAATATTTACAGAATACTCTCTACGTGTTGGCCATCTCTTTGTAAAATTTTATATTGAATGTTTTGCAAATAAAGGTATATTTAGTTAAAATCTCCCACTTTCCCCATGTATGGTGAATTTAGGGACACTCTGTGTGTATGTATGCTTGTGTGTCTGTTTATTAGAAAGTAGGAGAAGGAAATCATAGAAAGTCCCTTTTTTTCCTCTGATGAATTGGGGAAGGCATTCCTGTAGGTTAGGATAAGGATCTGAAATTCAGTAATGTAGATAGACTCCTAGACTTGCTCCTTGAGTGTAAGGAGTAAGTATGTAAAATATAATATGCGCATATGTGTATAATCTAGGTAGGTATATGTCTTCTGTGTTTTTTTCTTATGACTACTGTGTGTTAAGTCTGAGTAGCTGAAAGTATTTTATAGGTTGGAATAATACTGTTTTGATCATATACAGTAAAAGTTTTGTAAGCAGACCGCGCAAAAGACTGTAACAAATTGGTCAACATATGGAGGTAGTCAATATAGGAACTGGGCCTACTGTATTGATATGTACATATGGTGCATGTCCAGTCTATGAAAATTAGGTCAACTTAAGGAGGTGGTCAATGTAGGGAGGTGGCAACTATGGAGGTTCTACTGTATTGGATATGAGTATGCTTTAAGCATCATGAGTTTGGCAGTGCTTGACTTTGGGTTTCTTAAGAACCCCTAGCTTCTCTATAGCATTAAAACATGCACCTGTATATCTGTTATGTAGTATTTTTAGGCAGTAGGAATGAAAGGGTAGTGCTCTGGTAATATAGCCATGTTTTAATTTACATTATTCAGGAAGTCAAATAGATGTGAAATCCAGCTCATTTGAGATAGGGGCTTGAGGGCAGTGCCTGTGGCTCAGAGGAATAGGGTGCCAGCCCCATATGTCAGAGGTGGCGGGTTTAAACCTAGCCACGGCCAGAAACTGCAAAAAAAAAAAAAAACCAACCAACCAAACAAACAAACAAAAAAACATAAGGCAATATGGGCTTGAGTCCATGTTTTTATTTGTTACTATTTTGAGATTTTAAATACATACACTAATACATATTGTTAGCCTTTTAATTTGCTGAACTAGAGCATTATTTTCATTAACAGGCAGTTTGGAAGAAACAAGAGCACACAAATGTAAAGGACATTTCCTTTTTGTCTTGTACAAAGACTGAAGTGACTTCTGTCTCTGTATTGCCTTTTTCTCCTGTGACATTGGGGGGATTTGGTCCCTATTCCTTTTTTTTTTTTTTTAGACAAAGTCTCCCTTTCTTGTCCTTGTAGAGTGCTGTGGCGTCACAGCTCACAACGATCTCAAACTCTTGGGCTTAAGTGATACACTTGCCTCAGCCTCCTACATAGCCAGGGCTATAGGCGCCTGCCACAATGTCCAACTATTTTTAGAGACGAAGTCTTGCTCTTGCTTAGGCTGGTCTTGAACTTGTGAGGTCAAACAATCCATCCACCTCCGCCTCCCAGAGTGTTAGGATTACAGGCATGAGCCACCACACCCAGCCCTACTTCCTATGTCTCCTGAACAGTGGACACGTAATGAAGCACAGAACCACCGTCAGCCTGGACTGAAGCATGCTCCCCGAGTGATGGGATGTGCCCTGGTCTAAAGGCAGAGTTAACTCTTAGGACTCCCTGCTTCAGTGAACTGCTGCCTGCATTTGCTGCTTTTTATTTTGTTTACATTGTCCCTGTTTCTATGATTTGGTAATCTATTCTTTTTACTCTTAATATTAATTTGATGCTAATTTTTATGTAACTGCTATTATTAATGAGCATAAGCCACTTTTCAGCCAAATGTTTGCTATTCTAAAGTGAGATTTAAGAAATTCTCGACAGGTTAGAATACTAAGTAAAAAGAGTAGGAATATGAGGTATGCTTTAAAACTAAGTTTGTTAAAGGAAGGGAGAGCTGTTATTAAAGGGAAGATTAAAAGTTACCACTGCTCAGTTTATAATATAAAGTACCATAAAGCACAAAGGTGTCTTACATGTTAAATTAGTGTTAGCTTAAAACAGAAAGCATGAGGTAAAATTATTTTAAATGTGTATTTTATAGGATGGTTATCTCATGTACACACACACACACACACACGCATACACATATGCATTAAAATACTTCTGAGAAGATTAGAGTCATTCTATTATGGGAGAATATTTTGATGGTGTTTACTTTTGAATTATTGAACTGAAAACTTAACTGTAATTCACCAAGAGTGTGGTTTCTAAGGAGCTCTTGTTCTTCTTTTCCACTTCCAACATACACATGAAAAACGTAGCCTGCAGTGAAGTTTTAATTGCTATCACACTAGATAACATTGTTTGACTGTGGTCTCCTTTCTCTTAGAACATTTTTGTCTCAAGGCTTTCCTGTTTTGCTACTAATTTTATCATGAAAACTGGGTGACTGTAGCTTTCCTACAGTATTTTGATACTTATTCTAGTTGTTTTCATTTAATTATCTTAGTGTTTGTCTATTGCATTTAGCAAAGTAAGATTATTTTCCTGTTCTCTTGGTTTTGTTTTATTTTTAAGAGTATTTCATTAGGGGGCAGTAGAGTGCTTTGCTTGCCTAACTTTTTCTGGCAGTCACAGTGTTATTTGAAATAATTTGTGAACTCAGTAGTTGTGGGAAATGCTAAGTGTTTACATTTCTAATCTGTATATAACAATAGAGTTCTTTTGTTCCCATAAACAAAATTAAGGCCTATTAATCAGATATGTATAGGACAAATACATGAAATTATCATGATTCAGCTTTTAGTTTGTATATATGATCATTTAGCAAAATAAAATTTAGGAAAAAACCTCTACACTATTGATCTTTTATTGCATTCTGTCACTTGTATTAACTTTATTTTGATAAGAGAAAATGAAATACTTCTAAAAATAATTAAATGGCTCCATTAAGTTATAGTGTAACTAGTTCCAGGCCAATTATAGTCAGTTGAATTTTCTTTATTTATGGAGAATAGCAACATCATAGGTAACAAATGCTGATAATTTTGTATGACATGAACACTTTAACTTTGAATCTTAAAAACACTAAAATGCTTAAATTTTGCTCTTACTGCATTTTTCCTGTAAATTTGCTGTTCAAAATAATCATGTTTTATTAATACAAGGATTCTAAATCTTATGTGTGTATCTTTTGAGAAAGAATCCCTGTTTCATTCAAGTAGGATAAAATCACCTTGACAAAAGAACTTCCATTTATGTTAATGATAAATTAAATTGTAGTCAGATTGTAGAAGCTACTTATAAGGTCAGTGAATTTAGAACTTTGAAGAGTAGTTTTCTGAGTTACAGATCTTCATTCTTATTTCCAAAACGTGTGACAGTTCTATTTAGTGTTAGAAAAGAGGGGAAAAGGAATTTTTTAGAATTTGCTCTGCATTAGACTTGGTATTACCTCTTTAATGTTTAGAACTTCTCTTTCAGGTATGAATTCTTCTTTTTATCCTTATTTTATAAATAGATGGAAGAATAGAAGAGTGGTTAAATAATTTTCCCAGCTTATATAACTAGTAAACAGCATACCTAGGATTTGAAACCAGGCAATTTTACTTGAGGTCTATCCCCTATTTATCAGTTGAAAGCTATATTGTTTTGCTTATATAATAACTAGCAGTTGGTCCTACTAAATGTGTATGTCTCAATGTGTTGAAAGCTATTCCAAAATGCAAGATTTTGTTGGTGTGTTTTTCTTTTATAAGATTGTAGTTATATAGATTGCAAATTTAATTTACTTCTTTTCTTTTTATTTGAGTAAATTGAAACAATTTTATTCTTTTAGTCAATGAGAAACAGTGTTTACTTTATGTAGTAAGTAAAGTCAAATATGATATCAGTTCAACAGAGTTTGCATTTATTAACAAATCTTATTATAAGAGCTACGTAATATTGATGTTTATGTCTTACGGACAAATAGACTATATCACTGAAAAAGAAAACATATCGTTAGCTCTATTTAGGACAGATTTCTCAGTAAGGGAAAAATATATTTGCTATTCAAATCATGAATGGTGTTACAGAAATTTAAAATATTTTTATCTTCTTGAAGATAGTATTAATGTTGACTGATTTGGAAGGACCTTCAGATTTTTCTGAGCTGTAACCATGAACAGGTCTGAATTTTCCAAATGTTGTATTTTTTTTTAGGTATCTCATATTATATCCCATGTTAGCTAGCATAAATAACACAAAGGATACTTTCTCATCCTTAGTTATACATACAAAAAGATAATCCAACCGTTAGGACATAAGTTACCGTATATACTCGAGTATAAGCCAAGTTTTTTTGGCACAAAATTTGTGCCGAGTTCGGGTTTTTTGGCCGGAAAATACTCGCCTTATACTCGAGTATATACGGTAAATATGAAAAAAGGCAACCTCTCACATATCTGCCATTGCTGGATGGCTTGTTTATGGCATATATTTAAGGTGTGCACCATGCTGTTTTGGTATAAATATACATAGTAAAATGATTACTAAGTTAAGCAAATTAACCTACCCATCACCTTCCATAATTACCTTTTTTTGTGATTAAAGCACCTAAAATATATTTTGTTAGGAAATTTTCAGTGTACAATATAATACTGTTAACTGTAGTCCTCATGCTCTGCATTAGACTTCTGGCTTATTTATCCTCCAGAACTCTTCTTACGTTTACACCCTGTGACCTACCTCTGTATTTCCTATCTCTCCCTTCCCGGTAACCACCATTCTCCTCTCTGTTTCTTTATGTGACGCTGGTTTTCTTAGGTTCTGCATGTGAGATGATGTAGTATTTTTTTTCCTCCATAGTTTCTTTCATGTTGTTGAAATGGCAATAGCCCCTTTTTTAAAACTAGAGAATATTCCAGTGTTTGTGTATTTGTATAACATATATGTGTATCATATGTACATATTTATATATACACATATGTATACCACAATTTACCTATATTTGTGTTTTTTCTTTCACATGAGTGTGTAGTTGTTTATATATTGGTTTCATGTTAGTATTGGTACATTGGACACTTTTTTTCCCATTCTTGAGATTCTTACTAAGCAGAATGTGTTTCAGCTAATTCAGTCAGTTTTTATAGTGTGTTGTCGGTTCTGCTTGTCACTGGCCACCCTGACCTCTCTTCATCAATGATACTTTTTCTCCCCTCAGAAAAACATTTAATCCATTTGTATGCTGCTGTTTTCTTCATGGTATCATCTCCATAAACTTGGACTAACACATTCTTGATTTTACTTCTACTGTTGCCAAGTTTAATGAGAAATTTATGAATGTTTATTGCTCTAATTTAAGCTCCCACATTCTTGTGATGGCACAAAAACATGTAACAATGATAATGAACGCCACTTAGCAAGGCACTGCCACACGTCAGCATGAACACAGCTGTGAGACACTGACGCACCAAGGTTATGAAGCCTTACCTAGTTTGTTTGTACTGTGTTGCCAACATAAGCACACAGTGGCAAGTTCATGAAGTTAATTGTCAGACCTCGCATTATTTAAGCCAATAAACATAAGTTCGGCGGGCATTACTAAAGAGGAAGTACGTGGAAACCATCAGCAAGGGGTTAGAGACTGTGGCAGGCAGAGGAGAGAGGAAAGAACCAATAAAAAGGGTACAAGTTTATCTTTTGGGTATATTGAGTATATGCAGTACCGGAAATGTTCAGGTGGAGATTGTCTGATTATAGCCTGAAAATTACTCACTGGAAATTGAGATTTTGAAATCATTGAGGTTTTGAATTTTAGTCAAGAGCATGAAAGATAGCACTTTTACCCTTGTATTAGTTTGGAAACGGAAGTGATCTAAGTACATGAAGACTTGTTCTACAACCTGGGAGTTCTCCATATGCGGCAATGGCTGCTCCTTGATCTGTTGATTCCTTGGTTGATAATACACCTAGGATCTGCTGGAAATAGTAGAGTATTTCCTAACGAGTCCATTACACCAGTGATCCTCTAGTCAGAGTTAAAGTAAAATGTGAGAATTTTGTATAACTGTTAAATTATATTAACTTTTGAACATCAATTGTGATTTTCTGAATTGCTTTTCTGAATCTAGTATTCTGATTTTGGGGTAGCATTATAAATTTTACATTCAAGACAAAGGTGGCTAGATTAAGTTTTCATATGAGTAAATTGCATTGTTGAATATTGAATACAATCCTAATGATTTAACAAAATAGGAGTTGGCAAACACTTTCTTTTCTGGGGCATTGTTTACATGAGATTTTAAGCATGTTTACAGTGTGAGGTACCATATGAATGCTTAAATATATCTTTAATGGATTATGCTAACTATATGTTTTTTTCCAGATACCTTTTTTTAATATAAAAATTATTTAGAGGAAACAACACTTACATGAAGAGGAGGAGTAACTTTTACTATACAATATATTTCACTTTTCAGAACAAATTATTGGGTATTGGCTGTTTTCATAGTATTGAGAGAAGTTAAGATTTTTATAGTAAGTTTATATATCAAATCTTCTCTTTGTTTTTGTTTTTTAAAGTTTCCAATTATCTTCAATACTTATGATCCAAAACTCTGCAACCTTTTCAAAAATATTTTGCCATATATCACAAAACTAGTGCTTATGCTTTAGGAGCTTAATTTGATCTTCAAATCTTGCATCACTAGACTTCTTATTTGGGCGTTTGGCCATCTCAGGATTCATAATGATTATTTATGAGTCTGGTTTGAGTGTTTTCTTGTTTATATTTTATGTCAGCTCAACATCGTCAGTTCTACATTTTTGTTTTGTATCTGTGTGATGTGTTTGAGGGTCTGAAGGCAGCTACTCAGTGCATAGAACAGTTGATTTTAGTTACCGTACATCCAGGAGAATGATATCCTTAAGACAGTGGGAATATATCAGAACTAGGGCCATAGTGGAACAAAGGATGAATCTGTGTTTTCCTTTATCTTACTGATTAGATACCAGCAAAGAGAAGAGACAGAATTAATATAATTTTCATAAACCCTAACTACTTGCTTGTTTCATAAAATCTTTGTTTCCTAAGTGAACTAAGTGAACTAAAAATGAACTAAAACACTGGTTGCGTTGTCTAGAATTTATATACATTTTTCTTATAGTCAATAACTGTCCTTTTACGTCATCAGTGAATCTCTGTATTTCTTGTGATTGTTCTGCTTAGTTAACTAAAACATACAACTGACAAATTCATGTACCGGGTGAAAATGAAATGTAAGAGTAAATGAATGTGTAGAGAGAAATTCTTGTTTATAAATTTCATTTTTAAGGCGTCTTGGTTTTATCTTTTTAAAAATTCTTGTATATTTTTCTAAGATTGCACAAATGATTTACATTTTAGAAGAATCAGAAAATGTAAGAAAATGCAACTCACCTACAGATAATCACAATGTTTTAAGAAACATTTAATTGGTATATTTCTTTCTAAATCTATAGTAATTGGCTTCATTTCCCCCACAGAGCATCATATTGTGCACGTCTTTCATTGCCAGTAAACGACCTTATAGTCAGCAACATCATTTTAAATGACTGTAGTGTTTAGTTGTGTGTCCCATTTTCTTACTTTTGATAAATATTTTTTATTTCTTCAAGTAATTCTTCAGCATACATTTGCTTTTAAACCATCCAGTATGTGTTAACATGTTGATTAAAGTGATGGAAGTAGATTTTAGAAATGCTGGTAATGTAAATCTTGTTAGAGAGACTTCTAATAATTGCCAGAGTATTAGATTTTTATTATTGGGTAAACTGCCTTTTCCAGGGAGTAACATGTTTGGGCGTTTAGTTTGGAATGGTCTTTTAACATTGTGTGTGAGTGTTTATTAATTCATGAGATTCTCAGACCAAGAGATTTTGCTCTCTCCCTTTCTCCTTCTTTATCTTACTACCTCTTCGTCTCTTCTTTATAATAAAGTAGAAGTGCTTTTTCTTTCAGACACGTTCCATTTTATCTTGAGTTCCATTTATCCATTTTAAAAGAATAATTTTGCCCAAATTTAAAATGTTGCTCCTTCCTTGGTGATGGCAGTATAACAAATACTTCAATATAACCCCTCTGTAATTCTCAATAATAAAAGGCCAGAATTGTCCAGGTACAACTATATTTATGGAATTAGCAAAGGGTTATGGAATTTTCTGGCTAAAATAGATCTTAGATGGATTCAGTAATGGATTTCTAATATGAGATTGAAAACTTTGGACTTCATTAAAATTCAAAACTTTTGTATGTCAAAGAACGTTACCAAGAAAGTGAAAAAACAACCTACAAAATGAGAGAAGATATTTTTAAATCATATATCTGATAAGAGATTTGTATTGAGAATGTAAGAAAAACTTACAACTCAACAGCAAAAAGACAACCCAATTTAAAAATGTGCAAAGGACTTGAATAGGCTTTTTTTCAAAGAAGATATATAAATGGCCAAAAAGTATATGCAGAGATACTCAGCGTCATTAAGGAAATGTGAACTAAAACTTCAATTAGGTAGCATTTCATATGCACCAGGATGGCCATAATTTCTTTTTTTGAAATAGGAAAATATGTTGCTGAGGATGTGGAGAAATTGGGACCCTCACGCATTGCTGGTGGGAATGCAAAATGGTGTGTCTGTTGTGGAAAACAGTTTCATGGTTCCTCAGAAATTTACACATAGAATTACCACATGACTCTGCAATTCCATGCCTATGTATATACCCAAAAGAATTAAAAACAAGGACTCAAACATAAGTATGTACTGGAATATTTATAGAAGTACTATTCATAGTAGCCAAAAGGTGGAAACTGCCCAGTCTCAGTTTATTTGTGCTGCTATAACAAAATATCTGAGACTGGATAATTTATGAGGAGGAGGTTTTGGAGGTTCAGAAGTCGAAGATAAGGTGCCAGCATTTGGTGTCTGGGGAGGGCCTTCTTGCCATTCTTCTCGCACCTGGCAGAAGAACAGAAGAGAGCAAACCCACTCACCTCTTAATGTCTCCACCTCTAAATACTATTCTGTTGGCAATTAAATTTCAACATATGGGGAATTTTGGGGAATACATTTAGACCATAGCAAACCCACATATGTATCAATGGATAAACAGTTTATGGCATATATATAAAATGCAGTATTATTGAAGTTCCAGTATGTGCTATATTGTGGATAAACCTTGAAAACATGCTAAGTAAAAGAAGCCAGACATAGATGTCACACACTGTGTAATTCCACTGATATAAAATATCTAGGTTAGGCAAACCCATGGAAATAGAAAACAGATTAGCAGTTACCAGGGCCTAGGAGCAGGGAAGAATGGAGAGTGAGCCCTTAACTGGGTATAGGTTTCTCTGGGATGATGAAAATATTCCAGAGTTAGATAGTGGTGATCATTATACAGTGTCATGATCATGTTGGAAGCCACTGCACTGTACACTTTAAAATGATTAAAATGATAAATTTTATAAAGAGACACGTGTGTGCATACACGCATTCCCCCCCCCCCCACACACACACACACAGACACCCACACACCCTTAGAAACACATCAGCCCTCTGCGTTGGCTGATGAGAAAACATAGGCCCGGTGAAGTTAAATGATTTGTCAGTTGATTATTGGCACATCCAGACCAGAACCTAGTCTGACACGGTAGAACATTGGACTTAAAGTGTGAAGGCTGTATTTAAATTGTTAGACTACAGGGAGCAAGAATCTGAATCTTTCTTTGGCAAATTTCCCAATTTGAAGATGTGGCTAGTAACACTTGCCTCATAGTGTTACTCACAGAGTGAAATGAAATAATGTCTGTGGAATGCCCTGTGGAATGCCTACTATGGTGGCTTTTACATAGTAGGCATCTGATGTTTATGTTAATTGAATTTGAATTTGCAGTGCTATAGTTTACTATTGTGTTAGAAACATGTATTACACTGGAAGATATTTTTTAGGAATTTGTTATCTTGGAATATATTATCTAGGAAGATAGTTGAATACTGCCTTGGTGGGTTATACAATAGTTTGCTCTTTGAAAAACAAAATTGTCATGTGGTACACTATTCTGCTTTGTAACCTAGCTATTAGAGTTGAGACTGAGTTGTATATAGCCATCATTTTTAACAAATCACTGTTTCTTTACTCCTAATTAGTAGAAATGATTCCCAGATGAGTATAGAGGAAGAATACTACTTCCTTAATTACTAATATTGTATTGTAGGCTACTTGAACTCTCCTTGGAATTTTTTTTCACCCACAGTGACCTTTTATAGAGTATGAGCTCTCAAAGAAGAAATACACATGGGTAGTATGGCAATATGCCATCTATAAATGTAGTTTTCCATTATATGAACCCATTTTTGCTTTTATATTACCATCTTCAATTATAACTCTTTGTATTTACTTAGTAGCTTTCAGCTACAGGGCTCAAAACTAAAAATATTGAGTCAAAACACTCCACTCAGGCAGGCATATGGTAATCACTCTTTTTTGTTGAGAGTAAAGTAAGAGAATAAATGTCTAATGAAAACACGCTGCTGGTTATGGTGTGGTCTAATTTTGAAATGATAAACCATAATTCCTTTGCCTTATGTGAATGGTGGTCAGAATTTCATCCCATTTCATTTCATTTCATTTTTATTTGGGTAATTTTTCTACTTTTTGACTGATCATAGTGTATGTTGACCACATTCAATTCTAAAGTAAAAGAAAGTATGAAAATTATATGCATGTATCAAAAGTAGTTTTATTGAGCTATTTAAATTTATCAATTTTTTTGCCATAGAGGTAAGCATAATAATTCATAGATGGCTTAGCTGTGCAGGTAGGTATTGTTACATAATAGTCACCTACTCAGATATTTTAGATTAGCATGGTAATGACTATTTAATAATAAGACTGCTGCCACATAATAGCATATTTGTGCTTTTTGATGATACACATATCCTTTATGAATAAAATAGTGCTACCTAATCATGTGTATTTTGGCTGGATGTTTTTTCAGAGTGGTAATCTTTGAAAATGGAGAGAGAATAAATAGGTTAAGATACAGAACAAGTTTAGAAATATAAATTAAAATGGGCCTTATTAATAGTAATTCCTAAAAAAAGGTAAACTTTTCATGAAAAAGCTTCATGTGAAAAAGTAAACTCATAAATTTCCTTGCCCCAATTAGTGTAAGGCAGGCCTCATTTGGAGGCAGAAGGGACATCTGATTTTTTCACAGTATTATATAAATTGTTTTCCCAAGATAGTGTCTCATTCTGTCACCTGGGCTAGAGTGCCATGTTGTCAGTCTAGCTCATGGCCTCCTCAAACTTCTGGGCTCAAGTGATCATCCTGTCTCAGCCTCCCATGTAGCTGGAACTATAGGCACCTGCCATAATGCCTGGCTAATTTTTCTATTTTTAGTAGAGGCAGGGTCTTGCTTTTGCTCAGGCTGGTATAAAATTTTTAAATGGCTGAGCACCTCATTGTTTCTCCAGTGAGTAAGGGCTGCTGCCTTGAATTCTAGTCAGCCTGAGTAGATGGACTGGGCAAGGCTGAGTGTCTGAGTAGAAGCAATGAACAAATAGTGGCTGCTCTGCCTGATACTACTACATTCAAATGATTGAGAGGATAATGATAATACCTAACATTTACGGTGCTAGCTGTTATTCTGTGTGCTTTTGTGTTTTGTCTTATTTGACTTTTGAAATTAATAAGTAGTGTATCACTTCTTTTATAGGCTTCAAAGGGCTGAAAATAATTTATAGTTTAATAATATAGCCCCTGTGCTTTCACAGGAATTACTTTACTCCCTGTTTTAAGTGAGGTCCTTGGCTTGTCTGGTAAACTATTCTCATAAAATGCTAAACATTTTGTTTTGATAGCCGTAAAACTTCTGAGGGTAGCAGATTTATTTACATTTGTGAAGTTTGAGGAGTCATAGAATGGCCTTGATGAAGGTTTAGGCTGAAAATTGTTCTTGCTTTTTTTCTGGCAGGGCTTTCTGCCATTAGAATACTTACTGTACTAGAGAATCAGAGAATTGGGGGGAATAAAATAGAGTCTATAGTAGATTTATTTAGAAAATAACTACTTAGTGGTTTGGCGCCTGTGGCTAAGGCGCCAGGCACATACACCTAACTGGCAGGTTCAAATCCAGCCCCGGCCCACCAAACAACAACGACAGTTGCAATAAAAACATAGCCGGGCGTTGTGGCAGGTGCATGTAATCCCAGCTAGTTGGGAGGCTTGAGGCCAGGAGTTGGAAGTTGCTGTGAGCTGTGATGTAATGGCACTCTACCCAGGGCAACAGCTTGAGGTCTGTCTCAAAAAAAAAAAAAAAAAAGAAAGAAAGAAAACAAAGAAAGAAAATAACTACTTAACCAAAGTACAGGTAGACAGGAGGTCAGCTGAGATACTGATTGATCTCTTAGGTCCTTGGAGCAACCAGGTAGAATCTATGGGGACCTGGAGTTTCTAGCCAGTTCACCTCGCCTCAAACTGCCTTGATGGTTAGCTGCAGTTTAGACTATAAACACTATCATTTTCTTTCAGGGCCAGGATGTTGAGTTAGACTTTGGAAGCAGATTTCACTCAGAAATGGAAAGAAGTAGAAACTGTAAAATACTGGTTTCTAAGTTTTTTTTTAACCTAATTCTCTCTGGTGGGATGTAGAAAACATTCATTTGAATGTAGAGTTTGAAATTTATACTTGGTAGCTCATTGTTAGTGATCTTATTGTAATTATTTCAAAAGTTAACAGCAATGACTTGCATAAAAGTGTCTCAAAAGTTAACAGCAATGACTTACTGGCCACCATGTCTCTACCATGTTAACTGATAGAGGGTGGACGTGATCTGTTTTCGGAGAGTGCTCTTCACCTGAGTGCTTTTCACCTCCAGTATATCTTTTAGGAAGCTTTGAGTTACTAGTAGCTTCAGGTAATTTTGAAGCTTTGATATAAAAAATCTTTTCAAATAGCTTAGGTAAGACTTAGTTTATAACTTCTATAATTTATAGTTTATAGATTATGTTTATAACTGACTGATTTATACAGCAAGTTGGACCAAATTTACATACAAAAACGGCCTTTAGTAGTCGTAGACAGTTTTCCCTAATCCTTAACTCTCCCACCCTCTGCTACAAAACAGAAGTCCTTATTCTATATGCACATTAATTTTTAAAAGATAAATGACTTTTTTTTTTTTTTTGAAACATATGGTGGAATGTTTTTGAAGAGATGGGATTCAGGGTCTAACTTCAGGGCAGAGGTGATAATCTCATAGAGACTACCCTGTTCTTGAGAGGGATCCTAGCATAGCTTTTCTAAATAAGGTCCATGAAGCCAGACTATTATTCTTCAGCAGTTTTTTGGAATAGTTTACTATTTCTTTAGTTAAGAATTTAGACTACATGGGTGTATCTTTTAATATTAGAATCATCTTTGGTGCACAGGAAACCCTGGGAACAAATGAGACCTTGTTGTATGTTGATTGAGGAGACAGCAGATTCACATTTTCTGTCCCATGCTCACTCCGGGACTTCCATTTACTTGGGGGAATTGTGGGCTTAATTGCTGCATATTGTATTTCTTGTTGCAAAATTTTCAGGTGAATTCATACAGGTGATTCATAGTAAAATTCACATAAATGTTAAGTTATCCTATTAACTGACATATATTGTTTGTGTTTTATTGTTCTTGTGTTTTCCTTATTGATGCCTCCAGAATTCTCAGGTTTTCTCTCATTTCTTAGAATTTAAAAGTATTACTGTGTTCATGAGAAAGTCTCCTACCTGTTAGTAATCTTATGTCAATTTAAAGCATCAGAGCCTGTTGGGAGAGCAAAATGTTCTTAAATATAAACTTACTGGTATTCTATATTGTTAGGTAAGTATAAACTTATGAAAATTTTGCAGATAAACAGACATCTGGTGTCCTACAGAAAAAAGGAGAGGATAAGATAGTATAGGTGGCAGGTGCTAATTTTTAAATTGACCAGAGGTAAAATGTGAGCATGTTGACCTAGTGAGTATCTAATTTGAAGAATTCTAATGCATGCACAATTCTTTTTTACTCTCCCAAGTCAGATTCTGTTGTTTTCAGCCAAGTTAATTTAACTGGATTTAGATTTGGACATGACTGTTTCCTATGGTATCCACTCTTGTAGGCTTTACTTATGTACTTTAGACAGTAGGGGTTTGCATATATTTATATTATTTTTATTAGTATCATTAATTATCCATTAATTTTTCTTCATTTTAGAACATTAAAACACATTCATTAGTAGAAGTTATAGAAATCAGTTGTCTTAACAAATTAGGGTCCTAAAATTTTTTAGAAGAACTGTAACATTTGATTTATTATATTCAAAAAGGTCTAGCTGAAGATTAGTACTTGTGTTTCTTTTTTTCATGTTAATAATAAGGTAGAGAGCACTTAGAGAGAGATTAGACTGTGTTGCTAAATAGCTGGTTTTCCTGAGACAAAGCATTTTACTTCCTGATCATAGTACCAAATAAAGGGTTTAAATTAAGTGATCTCTACCATCCAGCTCAAAAACAACTCTGTAATACAGTTTGACAGGTAAGAGAATAAGGTGGATTTTTTACGGTGGCACTGGTAGTAAGAAGAGCACAGGCTCTGGAATGACTGTCTGCCACTTGGGAAGTAGTTGGAGGAGCTCAAGGAGGTTACTTATCTGAATGAGGTTTAAATTCTGATCTGAAAATGGGGATAATAATAGCTACCTCATAAAGTTGTTTTCTGAGAATTAAATATGATAGCAAATGTAAAAGTGTCTATTACAGAATGGGTTCGTTCATTGATATCTTTATTCCTTTAAGAGATCTGTCCAGGTTAGGGCTGGAGAATTAAAATGCCCAGCTCTCTGTAAGGCCATTATTTGAGCTTGACAAAAGTAAAACTAGCAATAAAAGTAGAAGACATAACATAATTCCTTCTATTTTATTTAAATTTCAGAATATTATGAAGAAGAAGATTCATTCCTTTTGTCATGTCTTTTTCTATAGACATTTTGATTCTGCTTTGGTGGTGAAGGTTCTGGGGTGGTATCTTGGGGTCCATGTGCAGTGCTGGAAACTCCAGGGTGCTGTTCTTGGTACTGGTGGGGTTGCTGGAGGCACAGAGGTAGAGCCGCACACTTGGCGTGAGAGCCTCAGAGTTGTGACCGGGAGGAACCAGAAACAGCTTCAGAGTGGAGCTTATGAGCCAGAGCCAGGGCTTTGTAAGATGGTGGGGTTGATCTGACCTGTAGGACCATTTCAGGCAGGAAGCAGATGGGACCTGGGGGGTGAACTTGGGATAAGCAAATTATAGGCTGCTTCTCCGGCACAGGGGTCCTGTGGATGCCAGGTCAGGCTGGGAGAGGCTGCTCCAGTGGCCCAGGGATCTTGGAGCTCTCCAGGTGCCACTCAGCACCTGCTGAAGTTGGCCACCCAACACCTCTCGGGTCAGAGCCTTCTGTGTGCCTGCATGAGAGCATCTAAGCAGGGACTGGGGTAGAACGAGAATTGAAGCAGGGCCTCTGATCCAGAAGTGGGGCTGTCAGATGGCAGGCTGATCTGACCTGGAGATGAGGGCCAAAGTCAAGCAGCCAGGAGGCAGCTGAGGCCTTGGGAGGTGGATTCAAGGCCAAGTCAGCAGCAGGCTGCTCTGCAGGCACAGGTTTTATACTGGTGCCTGGTCCAATGGGCAGAGGGGGTAGCTCTCCCTACCCAGGACCTGTTGAAGTCGTTGTCCAAAGCCTCTGAGGTCAGAATCTGCTGCACTCTGGTCAGTTCTTGTGCTAAGATCCCCTTGTGCTCTAGGGGCAAAGTGCTTGGCTTCAAGTTCTGGGGTACATGTCAGGAAAGCCACAAGCCCACTCCCTCTTGTGCCTGCTGTAGACCTGGCGCAGTGCACCTGAGAATTCAGGATGGCTTTAGTAGCTGTTCCCTGATCCCCAGCATTCCTGTTGTCTGGTGCCATGAATCTGCACAGGCTCCAGGAAGGTCCTCAGTCTGACCAGGTAGGAGGTCTGTGGGGGTGGTCGAGTTGTCTTGCAGTTGGTTCTTCCTGTGCCAGCAGGGTGAGCGCTGGATTCCAGTGGTCTAGTTTCTTCCTCATCCCCACGTCCTCTGATGTTATATGTATCACCCTGTCACCGTTTTCTCCACACTGAGTGTCCTGTGTTGCTTCTCTGTGATTTTACAATGCTGCTTCAGAGAAGAGCTATCCATGTGAAGGCAGCTGTGCCTTTCTCTTCTTTCCTTGGCAGTGGGGTGCTGGCAAGCTGCCTCCAGTCTGCCATTTCCCCTCTATTTTTTAATGGTTTTTTTGAGATAGAGTCTTAGTTATGTTGCTTTCGATAGAGTGCTGTGGCATCACAGCTCATAGCAACCTCAAACTATTGAGCAATTCTCTTGCCTTAGCTTCCTAAGTAGCTGGGAGTATAGGCGCCCACCACAATGCCCAGCTACTTTTTGTTGTTGTCCTCATTGTTTAGCAGGCCTGGGCCAGGTTTGAACCTGCCAGTGCTGGTGTATGTGGTTGGGGCCTTAACCACTGAGCTATGAGCACCAAGCTTTCCCCTCTATTTTTTAAAATAGTATCTTTAATATCTTTAGAATAAATAAATTGGTATTTAATGGCAATATTTAAGACAACATTAGGTCTGTTCAAAGGATTTACTAAATTTTGTTTGTTGGTTCTAGTAACCTTTTCATTAAAAACTTACTCAACTCAAAATAGGAAAGAATACTCAGTAAGGATTGAGGCAAAAAATCAGATTCAATTCTGTTACTTTTTTATTTTTATATTTTAAGACAGCAGGGTTAGTGGTGGTGATAGAATCTCACTGTCCTGCTCAGACTGGTCTCAAACTCCTGAACTCCGTGATCCTTCTGCCTCTTGAGTAGCTGGGACTACATGTGCCACTGTGCCGGGCTCCATTTCTGTTACGTTTTGAATGAATTTGGGTGAATCGCTCAAAACTGTCAACTTCTTTAGAAATAATGCCCATTTTAAGAGTACTAGAAATATGCAATGTCTTGAACATTTAAAGAAAACTTTTTATACTTAGAAATATAAAATCAAAGAATAGGTTCTATCAGAACATTGTGAAGGAAATGACTCACTTAGAAACACAATAGTAAAGGCCTCTACCTTGTCAATATTTTCTATTAGAATCTTTATGTGAGGAAATTGAAATACAGTAGACTCTTTTTAATTTGTGGATGTTCTCTTGTTTTTATATTGGTATCTTTTTAACTTACTGGGTTTTAAATTATAATCTGGTTTGCGTGTGGACTTGAACTCAGTGTTTTGTTAATTGTATGGTTCTCCTAGGTACTGATTTGTTAAATATTCTTTTTTTTTTTGAGACCGAGTCTCATTTTATCGCCCTCCGTAGAGTGCCATGGTGTCACACCTCACAGCAACCGCCAACTCCTGGGCTTAGGAGACTCTCTTGCCTCAGCCTCCCGAGTAGCTGAGACTGCCTGCCACAGTGCCCGGCTATTTTTTGTCGTAGTTTGGCTGGGGCCGGGTTCGAACCTGCTACCTCTGGTATATGGGGCTGGCGCCCTACCCACTGAGCCACAGGCACCGCCCTTGTTGAATATTCTTTTTTTTTTTTTCCATTTTTTTTTTAAATTTTATTTTAAATTCTAAGATGCACCATAGATGTGGCCCTACCCATTATCCTCCCTCCACCAAACCTCCCCCTCCCTTCCCCTTCCTTGGCCCTTTCCCCATAGTCTTGTGGTATAGTTGGGTTATAGCCTTCATGTGAAAGCTATAATTTAGCTTCATAGTAGGGCTGAGTACATTGGATAATTTTTCTTCCATTCCTGAGATACTTTGCTAAGAAGAATATGTTCCA